>MUZK01000002.1:0-186778 GCA_003013055.1 Juglanconis sp. DMW523
TATTATGGAAATATAGTGTCATGTATTAAAGAGAAGGGTATTATTTTATGCAGTGCATATAAACTCTAAGATAAATTACTTGATAAACGAAGCGAATTGAAATATCTTAGTAGCTTTAGGAAAAGAAATCAAAAGAGATTTTATGAGTAGTGTGAACGAAAATAAAACAGCCTATTTATAATAAGTAAAATGGTTTAAAAACTGTTTGAATATAACCTACTCGTTGGGCGTTCCGCAAGGTTGACGTTTCGGTTGGTAGATGGGGAACCTACCTCAAAGGCTAAATATAATACATGAGCATCAGAGAAAAGTACCGTAAGGGAATTATTGAAATAGTAGTTTTATAAGCAGCTCGAGATATTTTCTAAAATAAGAGCGTACCTTTTGCATAATGGGTCACCAAGTTAACATTAGATGCAAGCATAATTGAGTAGGGGTACACAGTCTTAAAACTAATGCAGCGGGCTGCGAAAAATCGGGTTGTTATACTTTTAACTAAGTGACCTTTGATCTAGTACACCTGACATGGGTTCCCTTGACTGTAATGGGGGATGTATAAAGTTTGTGAGAGTCTACTTCCCGTCGGGCATCAAAAAGATGTTCGGCGTCCAATGAGGGGAAATTTTCCTCCTGGAAGTGTGCCGGAGCAACTGAGAATTGTAAATCCGGCGAGATTTTGTGGTTAATACCCACTTAATCCGACGACGGTAAAACAAGTCTAATGTCTCCGAAAAAAATGCGTAGTTAAAACGATCATAATGTAACAGAAAATGATAAGTGTCTAAAGTTAGACCCGAAGCCTAGTGATCTTACTATAGTCAGGGCTTAAGTGGCTCGAACGGGTTAAAACAAGGATTAGCTCTTGTAAATAGCCCAAGTGTAAGTGAACCTTATGCTATAGATTTTTCAAATTGCGGGAAATCTCTAAGAGCAATCTTAACTAACTTATCTTTAGCAATAGGATAAGGGCGCAGGTAATGACTCGCGGTATAGTAAAATCAAGATTGATGTACGTAAGTATAATGGGAAATCCGCATCCAAGCTTCATTATTATTGTTATGAAGAAGGTTCATCGACTATAAGGAAGTCGGCTTTCTTTTTTCGTGTTCATTTAAGGTATATTTATAAATATATTTTGCATGATATCAGGAAAAGATTGCTTAAGATATAGTCAAGCCTCAATGGAAACATTGCAGGATAATATTTTTTATGTTTTATATAAATACAATTTTTAATTTACCATAAGTAGCTATTTCATGGCGCGTGGTTTCTTCGTAGTAATACACTAATTTCGCCTAGATTTAATGTATATTTTTAAGTAAAGATAGCTTTAATTAAATGTGAGCCCTTCGGGTACGCGGTACCCGGGGTAGGGCTTCGCCCTAAGAAAGATGTATGATGATCTAATTATTAGTAGGAAGTGTTAATTAGATCCACCCGCTAGGGTGGATCCCCTTTTTTTGGGGGGGGGGGGGGATCTATATATTTACACTTCTACCATCACACAGATAATAAGAGGGGGAACATTCTGTAGGTCCTAACCTTCGAAGGGTCAAACGACTCAGTCGGGCTGACACCCCTGCTGTTGTTGGGGGCAGACCTTTTTTATTAATTGTGATGGATCTCCGCGAGTAGTGGTTTACCATTACCTAGGTATATGAAGAAGAACCAAACTAATGCAATTTACAGCGTCACAAGGCAATAAAGGGATTTATATAGCGAACCGCAACTGATCATAAAGGTTACATTAGTTGACGGTTATACGAATGTTTTTGTAAGCGAGCTGAAATGCTTCCCTCTGGAGATAAAAGGCCTTCAGACAAACCCTTTAACCTAGAGAAACGGTTTAGTTGAATAACCAAGAGCTAAAACGGGGGGACAAAGTTTAGCGTAGTAGTGTACATATTTAGAGTTACACCTAGAACAATCGTCAGATTATTACTCGTATATTTTTATAAATAAAGTCTTCCAAAATTTCAACTTTAATCTAAAAAATTTTTCAGAGCTTGTGCCGAATTTAAAAAGAATGTCTTTTACGGCTTCGCTGCAATTCTGTCGCTTTTATGTTGCTGAATCTTCAAATAAAAATAATAGCAAGGATATTACACCAGTGGTAATATACCCTAACGCTGATTTATCTAAATCTCGAATATTAGCTGATAATTTAAATACAATCTGTGTCTACCGATGAGTGAATAAAATAAATGGAGATATCTATGTGGGTAGCTCTACTAATCTTAGAGTGAGGTTGTATACTTACTATAGTCTAGGTTCCTTGAGTCAAAGTTCAAGAATTATAGATAGAGCTCTTTTAAAATACGGTTATTCTAATTTTTCATTTGAAATCTTAGAATACTGCACGAAAGAAAATGTTATTGAACGTGAGCAATATTATATAGATTTTTTCAAACCTGTATATAATATTGTTGAAAAAGCAGGGTCTACTTTAGGTTACAAACATACAGATCTTCCCCGGAGGGGATGATCAGGGCGAAGGGCCAGATCATCCCCTCCGGGGTTGATCAAAGCTACGCTTAGATCTTAGTAAAGCAAAAATGAAAAATTTTCAAATTTCCGAGGAAGTTCGTAAAGTTAAGCTTCAGTCAGTAGCCAAGGCTGGTGAGGCCAATAGAGTGAAAGTTGTAGTTGTTAATATAAAAACTTTAGAGAAGAAAGAATATCTTTCTATGTCTGAAGCTGGAAAAGCATTAGGTGTCCATAGAAACAATATAGGTAACGCAATGAAAAATAAAAGAGTTATACAGAAAAATTTCATTGTCTGTGCCAAAAGTGAAAAGGAGGCGATTTCCGAGGAAATTCGTCTAGCTAATCTTAGTCAAGAAGAAAAGAAGCCAGGTGCTTCTAGTAGAGTGAAAGTTGTAGTCGAAAATATAAAAACTTTAGAGAAGAATATCTTTCTATGACTGAAGCAAGTAAAGCGCTAGGTGTCCATAAGACCACTGTAGTGAAAGCAATAAAAAATAAAAGTATTGTTAATAAAAGTTTCATTTGTCATCTATATTCTATAACTTAACTCCTTTGGTTAAGTCTTACTTTTCTCAGTGGGGCGCAAGCTCCTGTGGGATTAGGATTAGGCGCAAGCGTCTAAAAACAATATATTTGTTAGCTGTAGCTTCATATATAAAACATAAAAAAATTATTATCCGTTAAATGGATAGTTTAAACTAAATTAGTTAAACTGTTTAGGGAGAAGTACCTTAGCTATACCTTTTAATTCTTTGTCGTGTTGTGATGAATTAGTAAGGTTAAAGAGGTATTCTGTATTGTTGCAAAAATATCCGATGAACTGTGGTAAGTATGGTGATTTTTCGCCCTTCGCGTATGCGAAGTAATCTGGCTCATATCGGTGGAACCTAAAACTCCGATTCCCGGAAGTCATGGCAATACCGAGGGAAGTTTATTCAGTACATGAAACAAAATAATACAACCAATGCTGAATATAACCCCGTAACGACTTTGCCCGAAAGGGCAAGACGCTTTCTTATTATATACTTTACTTATAACATTCTATAGGAAGCTAGCTAGTCTGCTGCTAACCTATAAATAAGACCAAAAGTATAATAAGTAGTGTAATACGCCAGTTCTTTACAGTTTCAATTTTAGTATGGTATAATAAGACAAGATAATGATAGATGATATTTAAATATTGGTTTTCCCTTCCTTTACTTGCCTTTTAAGGTAGTAGTGTGATCTCTACCCTTATCCGTGAGGGGATACCCACTCCACAGGTAGGTATAAAAATTAAAGTTAATTTAGCTTAAGATACCAATTCAAGTGTGTGCAGGTTGCTGGGTAAGAGAGGAAAAAGTTTCCTAGGTTAACTAACAAATTCTGCTTTATGCAAGGTGCATATAAAATGCACCTTGCATGAAGCAGCGTAGGATATCAAGGAATAGTGCAAGTGTTTGTCGCAGTTTAAGAATAAAGGTAGTTAGATTACAGTGAAATCTGTGAATGGGTAGTCCTACCCTTTCTCGGTATTAGCTAGGAATCAGCATCGTAGTTAATTACTAAAGGATACATTATGTAGTACCCAACGATCGAATCGGCAACAACTTGTTCGGGCTGACCCCCCTGGCATAGTTGGGGGCATACCTTTATGTAATAACTACATGCAATCAACGAGTAATGGTCTAACCGTTACCCAGGGATATAGAAGGGTATAATAATAATAATTCCACAATCTAAGCAGGTATAATGGCAATAGGGGATACGATCTATATAGTTGTGAGGATGACTGACACATAGGTAACGCACAGTCATAAGAGCTATATCAGATGTTAACTGCAACCGGTTGAAATACATGCCTCAGGAGGGAAAAGATCTTCTGACAGTCACCTAACCAAGGAAACGATGAAAGTTGAACAAGGCTAGAATTTTTAGGCGGTTACCAAATTGTGAATTATTGATAAAAACCTAATGTTACCCCTAGAATAATCGAAGGTTATTACTCGTGCTACCTAGAAAAATTTATTATAAAAAATCGGTTTTCAAAATTTTAAATTTAAATAATACATCCGCCTTGTTGGTGGGCGATAGAAAAAAATTATCCAATTCTAAAGTTAATAGTTTCCAATTTAGTGGCGGTTGATTGGCAGGATTTACACAATCAGACGGGTGTTTTACCATCACCTTTGAAAAAAGCCAGACAGGTCTGTACTTAAGACCTAGACCTATGTTTATGTTAGCACAAGAGTACTCTGAAGTGGAAATGTTTAAGAGTTTATTTGAGTACTTAGGTGTAGGATATACCCGTAAAAGTAAAAATAATGTTGTTTTAGAAGTAAAATCTTTAAGTGGGCTAAGAGATGTTATATTTCCTATTTTTGATAAACATCAGTTAAAATTTGGGAAACTTAAAGCATACTTGATTTTTCAAAAAATAGTAACTGAAATGTTAAATAAAAACCATTTGAAATTAGAAGGGTTATTAAGTATAGTTTATGTAAGTCAACTGTTGAACGCTGATACAGCTCGCCGAACGGAGGAATCATTTAATAATCTACTTAAGTATCTAGAATCTAAACATGGTAAACTTCCTACACCAAAGGACCTAAATATTGATTCTTGAATGGCTTCTATAACGGAAACTCAGCTTAAATTGCCAACGTCGGCTTTAACTTTAGATTTCATTGCTGGTTTAATTGATGGGGATGGGAGTTTTAATGTCGGTTTTCAATTTAAGCCTTACCGTAGAGTAAAGGTTAATTTTACAGTTATACAAGAAAGTTCATGCAAGGAGCTTTTAAATGAATTGGTATCTTACTTTTCTGGTGGTAAAGTATACGACTTGCCTTCTGCCGCCAGCCGTTTTCAAATAGAGAACGTAGATTTAATGCTAAATAATATCATTCCTATTTTGGATAAAGCTAAATTCAATACTTGTAAAGGTGAAAAATATGAGATAGCTAAAAAAGTATGTGAAATTATTAAAACTAAAGGGTATAAGTCGGATGAGGCTTTAAAGGAAATAGTAGAATTGTCATATAATTCGAATAAATCAGGTAGAAGTCGTAAGATTACCAAAGAAGAGTTTCTTAAAAAATTACAAGTTAATTAAACCAAAGCAAGTTAATAAGGAAAAATTATTAAATATCATTATAAATTGTAGGGGTCCTTTATGGTACCTCCTTTATTAAATATCATTATAATGGCAAATACCTAAGCTAAAAGTAAAGTTAAAGGTATAGTCTAACCTCCGATGAAAATCGGAGATAATTGGAAAGACAATTCTGACTAGGATAGCTGGTTTTCTGCGAAACCTATAATAGTAGGCAATTTAAGTAACATTATAGCAGGTACAGAACTTAATCTCAGACCAGATGTACATATTTCATATATTTTATTAAAGCCCTCCGGGCGTAGATAGATATATGAAAATACATTGTTCGCTGGTACATATCGGGGGGCCGTAGCAAGCTTTATCGGTGAGTATGTAGACTCGGAATGGCTTATATGGATCTTGAATGATCAGACATAGAATGATAAGGTTGTATGCAGCCTTTATGTAGAAGTGAACCTTCTGCAATAAACCATCAAATTGCGGGAAAGCCCTAAAGCAATCTTAACTAACCAAGTATAGTAATATAACTTGGGGCGCAGGTAATGACTCGCGGTATAGTAAAATCAAGATTGATTACAATATAAGGGTAATCTGCAGCCAAGTGCCTTTGGAATAAAGGTATGCAGTTCATCGACTAAATGTTGGTTGGCGTAAGCTTAAGATATAGTCAGGCCTTATTCGAAAGAATACAATGGCAGTAAAGTAATTTTTATTTTTATAAGTATAGTAAATCTATACTATTTTCGTTAGTTAGCAGTAAGTTCCTTTTTTTTGCTTAAAACAAAAGCCGACTATTACAAAAGACTTAATACAACAGGCGACTACCTTTCGAAGGGTAATCTGGAGTGGCTGGGTTAACGCCCCACACATTTAGATGTTAATAGGTTAAGATACTGTAATAGGTGATGTTAAATCAGCTTGCCAAGGAAGTACCTTGGCCGGACCTGGCGGAGACACCAGCAATCCGTGAAGTGAGCTTAATAAAGAAATTTATTGTGACCCACGTTAGGTAAAACTTAAAAATTTAACCCCATAACAAACGAGTATTATATCTTTCACAAGAAGGTAGAGACGGCAGTGTTCCATATGTTACTCATAAGGTAACAGTAACAGTTAGGACCTGTAGTTGAGATTTGCAGAGTGATAAAAGGCCATTTTGCTAGTCAAAATACGAATTTCATTTTAAACAAATATGAATAGTAAGTAATGAGTAAAGTTATTTAAGGAGTTCCGTGGGGAACCTCGACAGAGGTTCCCCTTGGAACCGCCCCGGAGGGGCGAGACCTACACTAAGCTGTCGGCATTAAACTAAAAAACATCGAATAAAAAAAGTTACAAACAACATGAATTTTAATACAATTAATAATATTTCTCTAGTTCCTCGGGGCGAGGAACTTGTTTCCTCGCTCTGGGGAACAAGTTTCCCCAACGCGGGAAACTAGTGAAGAAATATAGTGACGCGGAAGCTTTAAAAACAACCATTTTTACAGAAAATAGAAATAAATCTGGTATTTATCGTTGAATAAATAACCTAAATGAAAATACATATGTCCCACCCTCCACTTTCGTTACACTCGAGGAGTGGAGGGGGGTCGCGAAGCGAAGGTAGTGGGGCCAATTTAGCAAAGAGAATAGGTGATTATTATAATGAAAGCGAGCTAGTAAGAAATCCTAGACCAATACATCTTGCTTTATTAAAATATGGACATAATAATTTTACTTTAGAGATTCTAGAGTATTGCTCTAAAGATATGTTAATTGAAAGAGAACAATATTATCTTGATTTACTTAATCCTGAGTACAATATATTGAAACATGCTTATTCTTTGTTGGGTTATAAGCACAGTGAAGAAAATATTGCAAAGTTTAAACTAAAAAAGATATCCGAAGAACATAAAGAGTTATTGTCTTCTATCCACACAGGAAAATTGGTTAGTCAGGAAACTAGAGATAAATTGTCTTTAGCTACTGCAAATTTTAAAAAGAATAATCCTCTTACAGCTGAAGCTTTAGCTAATATTAGAGCTAAGACTATTGAACGTGAGGGAATATCAGTTACAGTTTTAAATACTGAGACTAAAGAGCTAAAAGTTTTTAGTAACCAGACTGAAGCTGGAGTTTTTTTAGGTGTTTCAAGACAAGCAGTATATAACGCAGTTAAAAGAGGTAAACCTGTTAAAGGTATTTATCTTGTTTCCAGATAGTGTTTGGCTTATTTATACAAAGGTATGTTCATTACACAAAGTGCTTTAAGAATAAAAATAAAAATAAAAATTACTTTAGTTTCATTAGTAATAGACTACGTTAACACGTAAAATGAAACCAAGATAATTAATCAACATAGTGTGATTAAAAGTCTGCTGTCTAAATGGATAGTTTATAATATCTTCATTATTAACTGTTTAGGGAGAAGGACCTTTGCCTTACCCCTCTTTCATCTATATTTACTGATGATAGATGGGGTTTATTAAAGTACAGTAAAGGTAGATCTGTGTATGTCAAAAGGGAAACAGCCCAGAACAAAAGTTAAGGTTCCAAAATTATTGTTCAGTGAAAATTAAGAAGGTATTTATTAGAGTCGACCAGAAGATGGGCTTAGAAGCAGCCATAATTTAAAGACCTCGTAACAGAGCGCTTGTTAAATCTTTAGATGCATCGAAAATTTAACGGATCTAAACAATATACCGAAACTTTGTCCTCAATTAATACTATACACAAATATATTTTATTAAAGCTCGTTATTAGCGGTAATATACCAAATAAAAAAAATAACTAAAAAAAAGTGCTCGAGTCCCCGCGGGGACTTCCGTCAGCTTTGCTGACTCAAGGAGTCCACTGGGTCGCCTTCCAGGCGAAGTTATTATTTAATAATTTTTATTTAAGGGTTAATTGCAGGGGTAGCAGAACGTTGGGTTATATTAGATTTTGAATTTTTTAAATCAAAATAAACAAAACCTCAAGTGATAATGGTGACATGAGTAACGAAAAGATCTAATATTCAGAGCAGTACCTTCAATAAACTGAAATAGATGAGGAGGGAAGGGATATTGAGAACTCGCCTAAAGCTTAAGGTTACCAGTCAAACGGCCTCTAAGTTTATAACCTGAAGGTTAAAACGATGAGTTAACAGTGCTAATTGCTCGCATATACTTCGTTTTTGGTCGAGGGGGTGAGGGGTGGTGAGAGGTATATGCTGCATATCGTGTAGAACATTTGGGTGTAAAATGAAGTTAACTGTTTCTCATTTTATGTAAGTGGAAAATGTGCTGGAAAAAACCGATATGTTGTAATTAGTGGCTATGCTTTGGGTAAGCATTTAGTGTGAGAGGGGGCATAGTCGGAACCGTACCTGGAAACTACCGAACAAGTAAGCTAGTAGAGAATACGAAGGCGTAAGAGATAACAATCATAAAGGAACTCGGCAAATTGATACCAAAACTTCGGGAAAAGGTAGGCTCATTAGTCTTGATTAATACAAGTAAAAAGGAAGAAGCATAAAAGGATGTTGTACGACTGTTTAATTAAAACACAGCACTTTGCGAAAAGATGATAAATCTAAGTATTGAGTGTGATACCTGCCCGGTGCCGGCTGGTTAACGGAAATAACTAAATTGTCGTAAATTTGGTGTAGAAGGAAACCCCGGCTAATGGCGGCCTTATACCTGAGGGTCCAGGAGGGCCCTCGAAAAATTCAGCTATATGCTGGAATGGTTCTGCTAATTATTGACAGAAGCGGTGCGTTGTTAACTTAGGTTTTATAAGAAAGTCTCATACAAAAGTTGTAACATCACTAGAAGTAGGAGATTTAGATTCAGATAGACTAGTTAGCACAACTGAAGAACATAATAGTGAACTAAATCAGCAGGAAAGATTAAGTAGATTAGTTCAAAATGAGAACTACAAATTTTGATTAGGAGGTTTTATAGAAGGTGAAGGTGCTCTAGTGGTATCTATAGTAAGAAATATTCAACTTCTTCAAGGTTTAGCATTACAACCTGAGTTTAATGTTGTTCAACATGTAAATGGAATTGATATTCTTAATTCCTTTAAGGTTCTCGGCTCCGCCGCTCCCAGCCACCACAGGTGGCGCCCGGGAGTATTTAATAATAAGGGTTCTGGGCTTGCGCCCCCGCGGTAGAAAAATTTTTTAAAAAATTTTTTAATTTTTTTTTTATAAAAAAAAAATAGCTCCTGCGGAGCGCCCGCGGGGTTCATAAAAAATCGGGGGTCTAATGATGTATGGGTATATTCAATAAAAGGTATTCAAAATTTACATGATTATGTATTGCCTTTTTTCGAACAATATGTAGCAGTCTTTTCTAGCAATTATAAAGACGAAGTTTTCCAGAATTTCCGTTTTATTTTAAATACTTTGTACAGCAATAAAAATAAAGCCCTTAGCAAAGAAGAAATGGTAAGTTTAATTAAATTGATTTACACATATAACCCTGAAGGTAAGGGTAAACAAAGAAAAAGAACCTTGGAGGAAACTTTAGATTTACTTAACTCCCCCTCGAAGTAAAGTACTCATACAATTCTCTCTTCCCTGACAGGGACGGGGGAAATCAAAAATCAAATTTTGAAAGCGTTCTACGACACATTTACGTGTGTCGAAGAATTCTTAAATCTCTTTCTATCCTCAGAGGCCATACGCTGAACAGTCTAGCTATTTCTGTTATCATTACTTGACTGATATTGATAACTCTTGCACTAGCTAATGGCTAAGTTAGTGTAGGAATGGATAGTAATTATCCTTCATTTATTTGATGAGAGTTGGATGGTAACAATTCTTTTCATCTAGGATAACACTTAAGAATTAAGTAAACCAAACCCCTTAAGTTATAGATTGAAGATATGGTCCAACGAGTCCCTTATTGATATATGAATTAATAACAGGTAGCGATACCTATACTCGTAGCCTAAGGTAGCGGAATACCTTGGCCGTTAAATGCGGTCTTTGCATGAATGGTGTAACGATACAACAGCTGTCTCTATGATTGACTCTGTGAAATTGGAATAACTGTGCAGATACAGTTTACCTCTAGTTGGACGAGAAGACCCTATGCAGCTTTACTGTTACTAATTATTTAGTATAATAACAGCAAATTTGAGAAGATAAGGTAATCGACTGTATAGAAGTGAAATACCTTTATTTGCTTATTGTATTATTATGGAATAGTCTGTAGATCGTCTAGCAAATTAAGTGTGTTTGAGCGCACCTCGTAAGATACTTCTCATCCCCCAGATCCCCCTCCGGGGGATGAGGGGGATGAGAAGTAGAATCTATGTCCCCAGATCCCCCAGATCCCCCTCCGGGGGGATGAGGGGGATGAGGGGATTAGAGGTGCACTCAAACTATAAAAAAAAATTTTATTAACTCTCCGTAGGAGCCCCCGAAGGGGGAAGAACACTTATCTTGTGGTAGCTATATATAAAATTAGTGCCTCAAATGATGTAGTTTTCTGCTTGGGTGCACATGAAATTATGTATGGTGGCGGTTATAGACTAGAAACATCTAATTCTATGATCTATGGATTAGGATAAAGGTACCGTGAGCGATACTTAGAGGACTAAGAGAACCAAAAGGTTTAAAGTAGCGTTAGCGATACTTCGATTATACGAAGATAATGATTCATAGAAAAGGGATAACATTTGCTAGGAGACAGTTTATGCGGGGCACAGACCCCATAAAGAGTAGATGGGAGTGTCTAAGGATTGTGATGTTGATTGCGGCGTAAGCTCGTGTTTGAATTTTTAATCACGAATCCCCTCCAGGGGTATAAAATCAGGGATCTGGAATAAATCTCCTAAGGGGATCGCAATTATTAATTTTTTTAATATCTCTTTTTAGGTGCTTATCGTGCACCTAATAGATTCTTCTATTAGGTGCACGATAAGAAAAGAAAAGAATATAATTTTGTTTGCATGTATTATATAACTTAGTTGTATATAATCCTTTGCTAGTACGACATATGAGGGCGTATATATTATTAAAAGGGTAAGATTTAAGCTATAGTGAAATTAGCTTTAGTAAAAAAAAGTACTTAATAATAAAAATTAAATTAAACGAAAAGCAAATATATTTTGTTTTGTATAATAATACTATTATGTGTAGGGCGGGGCTAGTTTGAGCGCACCTCGTAAGATACTTCATATCCCCCAGATCCCCCTCCGGGGGATGAGGGGATGAGGGGATGAGAGGAGCACTCAAACTCGCCATAATGGGATAATTCTACTTTTTTTCTAGTTATTAATTAATACTTAGCAGTATTTTTAATAATAATGTAAACTATTTACCAAGTTTAACGGCTTAATCTTGCTTTACTGTTTGATTCACAACAAATCTTACAGTCGCGTAAGCGGGGCATAGGATCACAAGACACATAAAGGAAAGGTCTTGGATTATTGGAAAAGCTACGCTAGGGATGTTTGTCCTTTAGTTTTTTTTTCTTGCTTGATTTTAATAACAGTGAGTATCTCGGCTTCATGCAAGGTGCATATAAAATGCACCTTGCATGAAGCAAATTAATATGAAGATGGCTCCCACTGTAAATCTAACTTGTCTTATAATTGCGGCAATTAGATATGCCGCCTTATTATAGGGGGGGGGGTAAGGTAGTAAGAAAACGATTAATATTTTTATTGGGTTAATTTCAAAAATTGCTTATGACCAAAGGCTATGGCAGTATAAGGGGGGGGGGGTATACTATCTTTTTCCTCTTGTTGCTGCACCTAGAGTAACTTTCGGCGAAACCGACAAGAAGGCCCCTCGGGGCCTAGGGGACCCTAGGTAGGGCTTCGCCTATGATAAGTAAATTTGAAGCGAAATTTATCTTGATTGCCTTTCCTTTGGTAATTTAATTTAATTTTTGATTTTGGGATTTTCCTTGCCTTTCGGCACAGGACTAGGTAGAGTCCTGTGCCGAAGGGGGGGGGGGGGGTAGTGGTTTGAGCGCACCTCGTAAGATACTTCTGATCCCCCCAGATCCCCCTCCGGGGGATGAGGGGATGAGAGGTGCACTCAAACTAAAAAAAAAATCCAAAAATCTCGAATGGATAAAAAAAAAATAAAGGGTTATTAGAACTCAGGCTGTAGGGCGAGGAGGCCGGCCTAGTAAAATATCAAGATAGAAACGTTCAACGACTAATAGGTGAGTATTACTAACAATAATCCTATCTAGAAACCCGACACTTTTTATTATATATATATATCCAAATTTTAGAAAATTTGCCTAGAGTTCAGTTATCCGCCTCTCGGTCCAGGACTAGAAAAAATTATATAAACTTGTTTATATGATTTTTTTTAAGCTTCATGCAAGGTTCATATAATATGAACCTTGCATGAAGCAGAAAATAAATTTTCTAGGCGCCTGCGCCTAGTTTTTTCCCTGAGGGGGTCGTGGAACAAACTTGTTTCACCAAAAACTAGTTTGTGAGGGGGGGGGGTAACTCTCCCAGCGTGCGTAGGAGAAGTTATGTGAATTTATTTTCATAGATTGTGTGCCTAGAGCTTGCGCCTAAAAGGCAAATTTCTTAAATAAAATAATGAAAATTATTATTATAGTTAAATAAATGAAAAAAAATCCAAATTTAATAAAAGGGGCTGCAACACGGCCAAATTTAGTTAAGTCCAAAACTGATTTAAATTCTCTTTTTTTTCCAGCGGCGGCTTCGGAGGAAGCGCGGGATAATTTTAATAAGCTTGGGGTTAGACAAGAAGTAATTACATCGAATTCTAACCAAAATCTAGATATTAAGGAGATGGTTATTCCAACTATTTTTAAACAAAATGTCAAGAATAATTTAAAATTGAGACCATTTAATGATATAATAAGTGATGTAGGAGATATACAATACTTTCCAGCTTGATCTAAAGAGTGAAGAAATAGTGTTTATCATTATAATGGTAATTTAATAAAGAATTTTCCTGTATACGATATTAACCTTGTTAAGATAATAAAAGGCTATTTTAATATATACTTTAATCACATATTTCTTAATTACAAACATGTTCTAAATAGAAAAAGACGTTTATCTTTTAATAAAATTTTTTTTGCTAGACCAGAAATTAAACATACTAATTCTAAAGGAATTGTAACTTTATATACTTTTAACAGAGAAAAAATTGCTTTAAACCAAAAAATGAAATACGTATCTTATTTTATTTGAAGGTTATCGTGTTACTTGCGATCCGGTAAAGGTAACGCTACTCTTCGATTGCCAATAAAAAGAAGAATAATTAGTCGAGAGTGACTAAAAAAATATGATTTATTAGTAGACGAGGAAAGGTCAAATTTATTAAGAAAATATAAATATAAAACAATGCACTGGAAAAAGTTTAATAAGGTGTTAGACAGAGTAATGAATTCAAAATTATACCGATTACGTATAAGAAAATGAGTATGATCACCAAAAGCAGAAATGATGACTTGTATTGAGCCTTACATGGGTTATTTAAAACAAATAGAAAAGTTTTTTTTTAGATTTAATATTGTTTTTATTATAATGAAGGACAGAAATTTACTTCAAGATTTTTATGCTTATTTCTCTGCTTTAAAAGCAAGTCAAATTAAGGCAAAAGAACAAGCAAATAAATGAGTCAAGATTTTTTGGAGAAGGGAATTTACCATTATACGAAAATATAAATTTAAACTAAATCTTAATAAGTATAAATTTGAAGAAAAATTTTTACGTATATTAAGTAATATTCTAAGCAAAATTTATAGTAAACAAATAGAATTTAACATTGTTAATTTGAAAAATATAGTATTTAATACTGATTTATTTACGGAAATATCTACCAAAAAAATTCAGAAGAGAAATACGAGAGTTTCAAAAATAATTCATATTATGTTAAATAAAGCTAAGTTACCAGGTGTTAATAGAATTCAAGAAAAAGGTAGAATTGTTAAAAATGTAAATTTGAATTTAGTAGAAAATAAATATAGAACTCTTGATCTTAAGAATATACTTAGTCGTAAACTTAATCTGGATAAATTGTTAAATAAAACTTATGTTAATTATATTAAACATAATAAAATTTATCCATTAAGTTTAACTAAAGGTGTTCAGCCTTATTATATATCAGATATTTTTTTATCTAGAAAAAATTTCGCGGAATCAGAGGAATTTTTGAATTTTTCAATGATAGGACGTTCTGGAGACTGAATTTGAAAGTGATGAAAGAATAAAGTATATTTTTATACTAGACCTAGTAGTATATACTATGTACTATATAATCTTGTATTTAATTCTATTAAATATAAAAATCTTCACGGTATTAAAATGGAAGTAAAAGGTCGATTAACTCCGCGTTACAGAGCTGATCGTTCTGTATACAAGGTGAAATGAAAAGGGGGTTTAAAAGATATCGCTTCGTCTTATAAAGGATTATCCGTACGAAAAAATAGAGGTCATTTAAATCCAAATGTCTCATATTCTATTTTTGCATCGAAAAGGCGGGTTGGTGCCTTTGCAGTTAAAGGGTGGACAGGGGGTAAGTTTTAGTCTACATCCACGAATACTTTCTTAACTCCGGATTTAGCTACTTCTATTCATCCTTGAGCTGTGACTGGGCTTACAGACGCGGAAGGCTCATTTACAGTTCAATTAGTTTTTTCAATAACTCAACATATTCGTGATGAAGTATTAATGAAGTTTAATATCTTCTCTTGGCTGCGTAAACATTAAACAGAGCTTGCGCCTGTTTGAGCGCACCTCGTAAGATACTTCAGATCCCCCTCATCCCCCTCCGGGGGATGAGGGGGATGAGGGGATGAGAGGTGCAAACTAAAAAAGAAAAGGCTCAAGGGCCTCGCTCCAACACAACGTTCGTTGGAGCGAGGTCGCCCCTGGGGCGAAGAGGAGGGTTGGCCTACGGCCAACCCGAGAGAGGAATATTTAATTACCTGTATTAACCCTTGATTTATTACAGGTTTAGCTACTACAGTGTTAATCGGAGCAGGTTCCTAGCTGTCTTGTTTGGTTTTCGGCAAAGCCCATGTAGGCGAAATATATATAATAAAAAAGTGAATACATAGTCTGAACCATTTTGTAAAAGATGGAGATATAACAGTATTTGAACAGGCTAATTTGCGCAAGAGTGTACTTAATGAGTGCGCGGTTTGGCACCTCGATGTCGGCTTAACTTCTCCTCTGGGATGCAGGACCTCGGTAGGGTTCGACTGTTCGTCGATTAATAAGTTACATGAGCTGGGTTAAATACGTCGTGAGACAGTATGGTTTCTATCTTCTAGAGGGAATTAGAATAAAATAAGGAGTAACCTAGTACGAAAGGAACGTGGGGAATTAAGTTATTCTGGGTAATACCAGGGTATACTTTATTAACCTCTGGTTTACCTGTTGTTTATATGCCCGATATTAATTTAGGTATAAGGGTTATTACTATAATAGTATAGTGAAAACGTTTTATACAGGGATACTACTTTCACTTAGGTAGTTGAATATAACTATGCTTGGGAAGTGTAGTTATATTATATAGTATAGGCACGGCAGGAAAGCTAAGTTAGTCCAAGATAAGTGCTGAAAGCATATAGGCACGAGGCTTACCTTAAGATATTTCTGAAATAGACGTAATATAAGATTACGAAATTCCAACCCCACCACCATCCACCTTGCTTTTGAAGTAAGGGGATCATTGGGGGGGGTGTATCTAAGTGATATAGTATGGGCATAGGCTTTGTTTGTAATAATCAGGAGATTTTTAGGAAAAAAGTACTAATTATCTAAATACTATTCTAGATAATATCTAAGATATAAATTTTCCGAGGCCTAGTTAGCGGCCTCTGGCCAGATCTAAATTTAGCTAGGCCTGGTTAGCATATACCCCTCCCCGCAAGGCGGGGAGGGAGGGGTCATATTTAACTTCTTTTTTTTCTTATGTCCTTAAAATTAGTTAGCACGTTTAAAGACCAATAAATAAATACTTGTTCTACCCCGTTACAGTAGGGGGGGGGGAGTTGTAGTAGTTGATAAAATAGAGATACAAGCTCTCGGCTCCGCCGCTCCCAGCCACCACAGGTGGCGCCCGGGAGTATTTTTATGAACGGTATGGATTATTCTTAGTTATTATTAATAATATAACTTATAATTAGTTATAATTATCGATATGAAATATTTATTAGTAATAAATTATAGATAATTGAAATGATAGTTAATAGTTGACGTCTCATACAAACCTCTATGTAACGGCTCAGTCGTTAAGACTAGAGTTAAACCTTTCACTTGCCCGCCCAGGTAGGGGCGTATCGGAAATAAATTGAAATAAATAATAATAAATGAGAAATATCTTTAATAAAAATATAAATATGTTTGCAATATCGCATAATAAATTGTTTAGTAGTAGTCGTAACTATAGAAATGGTACAAAAAAGACTATTCTAAGTTTATATACGTTTAACGCAGAAGATGTTTTGAAGAGTAATTTTACTTTTTATGAAAAGAATCTTCCTCTTTTTTACCAATGATTATCAGGGTTTATAGACGGAGAAGGGTCTTTTCAAATTAATCCTTTAAAGGGGAAAAATGGTGTAATAACTAAATTTTCTTTTATGTTTAACATAAATCTTCACATTGATGACTTATACGTTTTAAGAACTATATCTAAACTATTAGGTATAGGGGTGGTTACTACGGACATCAAGTTCGGTAAAAATTTGTGTACATTTAGGATTAATAAACAATCGGAGCTGTTAAAATTAATTAGAATTTTAATAGATAATCCTATAAAGGGGGTAAAGTGTTTAGATTTCGCAGACTTTGTTAAAGCTTATTATTTATACTTTAACCGAAGCTCCTTGGGCTCTCCTAACCCATTAGGGAAGGAGGACGAAGGGGGCGCTGCGCGCAGTACAACGCTTACACCTAAAGTAATCGCGGAAATACTGTCTATCAAAAACGGTATGAATAAAAAAAGAACCAATTTCTTGAATGCTGTTGTCACATTAAATGGTGTGTTCGGAACACAAGAATCTTATAATTTGTCTAAAATAAAGGTTACCGACTACTGGTTATTAGGTCTAATAGAAGGAGAAGGGTCATTTCATTTAATAAGATCGAGAATAATACCTGGTTTTTCTTTAAAAATGGTTCTTTATCAAGAACCTATTATGAAAGCCATCAAGGACTATTTAGTAGGTAGACTAGATTTTGATTCAAATTCCCTTTTTAAGTTAGAGGGTTCACAATTGATAAGTATTAATTATGTAAAGTCAGCTTCGGCTAACTCTAAACCACAAGTTTTTTTGGCTATTGAGAATGTTCGAATTTTATATAATTATATATTACCGTATTTAAAAAGTTTGCCTTTTTTAACTAATAAATTTAAGGACTTTAATGACTTTACGTTAATTTGTTATTCGGTTTATTATAAAACATATAAATATACTTTAATTAAGGATTTGATTCTAAAATTAAGTAATAATATGAATAACCGCAGGCTATCTAGTTATAATGGTGTAACAAATACCATTACAGCTGAAGAAGTAGGAGAGTTACTATTAGCTGATCCTATTTGTAAGCCTTTACCGGATGGTAGATTAATTAATACACAAACCCTTAAGTTGGAGAGTGGATTAGGTGGTTCAGTGTATGAAATACTAATAGAAGAGATTAATACTACACATCAAACTATTCTTGTTAATAGCCTAGAAGAATGTGCTTCTGTTACAGGAGTATCAAGAAATCTGTTGGTCAAAAGATTTTCAGAGGTAGTTGACTCCTCTTTTGTTTCAGAAATAGCAATAGAAAATTACAAGATTAAAAGAATAGGAGTGTTTTTAGGCAATAAGGTGTAGTTTAAGTTTAATCTTATTAGTTATGCGGTGATACTAAATAAAAATTTTAGTATCACCTCTAAGCCTGGTTAGCATAAATAGTAATGCAATTGTTTTGTAATCAATTGAAGGGGGTGCGATACCCCCACTGGGCTCCAGTATTTATATTTAGGGCTAATTTCAAATCCCCGGTGGGGGATAAGAAGCCTTCCCATCAAGCAGCTTTATAATATATGGCTTCATATTTTATTTAGCCTCTTGGATAATTTTTTACTTTATTATGGCGCAAGCTCAGGCTTAACAGGCTAAATAACCCATAAAAAAAATTTTTATAGTCTATAGTACGATATAAAAATTCTTTTTAACTATCGATCCTTTTTACTTATTATATTCTTAAGGCTGCGAAGCATGCCTAAATAACGAGCTATAGTAATTTTGATTTGAGTATACTCAAAAATAAGCGCAGCCGGCGCAATAAAAAAAAAATAACCCCCCTTTTATCACCCCTTCGGTCTTTTTATAAAAAACTTGTGTGAAACAAGTTTTTCATTGACCAGGGTAGGGAAAAATTAGGACCAGGTCGCTAGCCCTGCATAATTTATTTAGAGAGGCTGGTGAAATCGCCGTTCGATAAAAAGGGGGGGGGGTAGATCCTGGTTTAACTTTATTCTAAGTACTTTAATTACTTCCCGAAGGGACCTCTTTGGTACCCTGAGGGTCCCCGCAGGGGAAGTTTGTCTAATTAGGATTAGTAGTCAAGTGGTATGACACAGCTCTTTCAATGCTGGGATCGTGGGTTCGAATCCCACCTAGTCTATGTATAAGCGAAATATTTTTATTTTTTGATAGTGACATATCAAGTAGTAAGCTAAAAAGTATGTCGGGTGCTTTATCAACTGTTCCTTAATAAGGGTAATTGTATTAGTTATAAGTGGTAAATCTATCCCCCTAACCTTACGTATAAATATTTAAGCTGTACAGGTAATAATTTTTCAACTTTTAGCTCAAAAAAGTGGTATATAGATTTAAAAGTGGTAAGATAAAATATACACTTTCTTTTTATTTTTTTCCAAAAAGTGTAGTATTTTAATACTCCCGGGCGTCTGATTTATTTTATTAGCCCCCGATGTTTTTTTTTACTTATATACACGAAAAAGTAATTTAATTTGTAGTCAGGAGATAGGGTAAGAGGCTATAACTTAATTGGTAAAGTGAACTACTCATGATAGTTTTTATAAGTGTTCAAGTCACTTTAGCCTTATAGGGTAGGGATTTTCATAATAGCTTTTTCCAATCTTCAGGTAAAATAAGACTCATACAACTACTATAAAGTGTATTTGCAACTTTTTATTCCGATGTATAAGTATAACATTTTATACTGGTGTTATACATCTGAATGTTATAGTAATCTGACAAGATTGGGGGGGGGGGTTCGACGTTAAGGTTAAACCTTAATAGAGTAAGTAATATCATCGCGTTTTAAGTGTAGGCAATAGCCGATAGTAGCTAAGGTAGAGGGCTAGTGCGTATGGCACCTATTCCCCTGTAAAGGGTATGTATATATATATAAAATTAAAAATGGAAAAAAATAATGTATCAAAGATTAAATTCGTCAACTATAAAGGTTTCACCGTGATTTGTTACAGGGTTTGCTGACGGGGAGGGTTCTTTTATGCTTTTTATAAGAAAAAGTGGTAGAGTAAAAACAGGGTGAGAAGTTTCGGGTGTTTTTAGTTTGAGTGCACCTCGTAAGATCTGAAGTATCTTACGAGGTGCACTCAAACACAATACAATACATCTTCATTCTAAATATTTACCACTTTTACAAGCAATACAGGCTTTTTTGGCGGAGTTGGAGTTATTAATAAAGGATCTGAGAAATCTCACAAGTATACACTAAGCTCTATTAAAGATCTTGAAGTTATAATAGCTCATTTTTCTAAATATCCTTTAGTCACACAAAAGCTAGGGGATTTTTTATTATTTAAGCGTGGGGTTGATATAATTAAAAGTGGGCGTCACACTACTACAGAGGGATTACTTGAAGTAGTTAGCATTAAAGCTTCTTTAAATTTAGGTTTATCGGAAGTATTAAAGGCAGCATTTCCGGAAACCGTCGAAGCGGGAAGATCAATAACCCGTACAGTAGGCTTAACAGGCTGTACCAGTGATCAACCGGAAAATAAACTAAACCTCAATCCAAATTGAGTAGTAGGGTTTGTCACGGCTGAGGGGGAGCTTCATAGTTTTTGCACCTCGTAAGATACTTCAGATCCCCCAGATCCCCCTCCGGGGGATGAGGGGGATGATAAGTAGAATCTATATCCCCATATCCCCCAGATCCCCCTCCGGGGGATGAGGGGGATGAGGGGATGAGAGGTGCACTCAAATAAATTTAGGGTTTTTTACAAGTGATCTTCTATTTAATTTTATAGGCTAAAGGACTATAATTAATATTAACTACCCTCTCTGTTATTAACTTAAGTAAATTTACCTATCCCGTTTTTAATTAATCTTCATTTAGCTGGTTGGTTAACACGTATAGAGTGTAATTTAATTTTGAGGAAAAGCTATGTTATAAAAGGGTAGTTTTTATATGTGTTCAAGTCACTTTAGCCTTATGCATGCGGGTTGATGTAATAGTTAACATATTGGGCTCATGATCCAAAATTGAAGGTGCGAATCCTTTGCCTGCATTATGGGGGGGGGGGGAGTTATTAATCCAATCCCCGACAAAAGATAACTAGAGTGATGTAGGGTAATCAATTTTTGATTACCCTACCCTTCGGCTAGTTTTTTTCCAAAAAACTAGGCACAGGGCGCAAGCCCTGTTTTGATTATTTTTAGTTTTCACTCCGCCCTTCGGTCTCGGCACAGGACGGAGTCCTGGGTTTTTACTTATGTTTGTAAAGAAGTAAAAACTAATAATCCCGAGATGAAAAGTCAAATAATCTCGATAGGCCCCTTGGGTGTCTCATTCGGAGACCACAGGGGGGGGGTACGCCCAGATAATACAAGCTGAGTGCTGGAATTGGTATATAGGGCTCTCCCTCCGTCTTTACCTTACTTTATTTTCTTTGATACCTATTAATTTATTACCCGTTTAAATTGAATAAGTAGCTAGCTTATAACATTATATTAAATAAGTCTTGTTTGCACCTCGTAAGATTCTACTTCTCATCCCCCTCCGGGGGGGGGGGGGATGAGAAGTATCTTACGAGGTGCGCTCAAACTAAAATAAATGATGTTCTCGGTATACTATATTTAATTAAGATGATCAATTAATAAGCAGGCTTTGACTCTTTTGCGGCTTTTTGTAAATCTGAGTGCTGGAATTGGTAGACAGAGGGCACTTAAAATGCCCCGATTAAAATCGTAGGTGTTCAAGTCACCTCTCAGATATAATTATTACTCGCGATTTATTATTATACCTTATCTTGTTTTATCGCGTGACTGCTTCGTCGGACTACGTACCAAAGGGTACGGTCTACGGCAGGATAAGTAATAATTAACAGTGATATAAGTAAAAGAGCCATTTTACTTATATAGCTAACCCTTTTAGTTAAAGTAATACGTCAAATGGTAGATCCTGTCCTTTACATGCTATGCAGCAGGGGATTTGATCCAGGCCTCCCGCCCGGATCTTGCATGATCCTACTTATCATTTGAGGGAAAAAGGTTAATGTAAAGGGGGGTATAGTTTAGTTTGGTAAAACTCTAATTTTGCATATTAGTATCCTTGGTTCGATTCCAGGTATCTCCACCCTCATTCTTGGCCTTCGGCCTCCCCTTGAGCGAAGCTCACCCCCCCCCCACTTTTTGAGCCCTACTTCGTAGGGCTGGCTTCGCATAGTGGAGGGGGGCTCCACTCCGAATTTTTTTTAGGCGGCAGCTGCTATGCCGCCTAAAAAAACTAAAAAAAAGATTATGCGCAAGCTCATAATTTTTTTTTTCTTGAGCCTAGGTAGTAGGCCGTAAGTGTATAGTGGGTATTCTATTGTAGAAAAGAGGATGGGGCGTTAGTCTGTTATACTCTCGCCTCCCTCAAGCTCGAGAAGCTCAATTGGTTGAGCAGAGCATTGAAGCTGCTTTGGTTGTAGGTTCGAGTCCTATCTTGAGCACAAATTGTATGCGTTTTAACGAGTATTAATCTTTATATGTGGGGCAATCTAATTTTAATAAGCCGTTACTGATAACGGGCGAATAGGACTTATTTTTAGGCGCAAGCACCACTTCGCTTCGCTAGGTAAAAAAAAAAATAAAGGACCTTTGGTGGAGCGTGTCGGGTTGTAGATGAATTCCTAGAACGTACAGTAGTGCTTCGTACGGGCATCAATCAGGGATCCTGTGTTCGGTAGGCATATTTTGACGCGTACCATACGAAAGGGGGCGATAGCCGAAAGGGAGGATTTTAAGTAGCGTAAGGGTCGCAATATAGATGCGACGTGTAAGACGGGGACAGGCCGGCGGCATCTAGGGCAGCCCAGCTGCAGGAAGATTTTCGTATATTATTACGTATGATTGATGATTAAGAAATCGGGTTGAATCAGGTAAATCACACTCCCAGGGATGATGTGATGCACATATCTTCACGCGTTGTTATCGCGCACCTAATAGATTTATCTATTAGGTGCGCGATAACAAGCATTTAGAAAAGGAGGAGCGTATAATGAGTCACGAGTGGCGGTGGTTTTTAGTTTACTAGAAACCCCTAGGGTGATTGAAAAAAGGGGGGGGGGATGGGTGAGAAAGCAACTTGCCGCCCCCCTCTACTCTTAATACTTCGTTAATAATTTAATATATACCCGTTCAAATTAAAATTGAAGTATTTAAATTTTATATTTAAACATCTCTTTGACTAAAACACCGTCCTTATATTTATCCGAGTTATTATTATTTTTATCCTATTTCGATTTATTCTTCTTGTCTTGTGGGCCCTGATTAAATATCACTATATGTGGTAACCTCCTAAAGAAAACTTAACCAAGTAAGTATGGTAACATAACTTATGGCACAGGTAATGACTCCTGGATTTTTTTTTTGTTATTTAACTTCCTTTCGGTCTTGTTCCACGACACCTGCTTCATGTAAGGGGCATATAAAATGAACCTTGCATGAAGCAAGGGAAAAACTAGGACTAGGTCCTGATCATAGTCCTGGGTTTTTCTTATATTTGCAACGAAGTAAAAACTAAGAAGCCGATTGGTTTGTTTGAGCGCACCTCGTAAGATACTTCAGATCCCCCTCCGGGGGATGAGGGGGATGATAAGTAGAATCTATATCCCCATATCCCCCAGATCCCCCTCCGGGGGGATGAGGGGGGATGAGGGGATGAGAGGTGCACTCAAACTAGCCAAAAAATAAGGTAAAATCCTTATTTATTATTCAATGGACAATCCGCAGGAAACCAAGGGGTGGGGTATTAAATACCCTGGTAGGATCCTCAGTCTATTCCCGGGGGGGGGGGGAAATAAAAATTATATATTATATATTTTCTACGTGATACTCCATTTAACTCTATTCCTAAATCGCTTGAGGGGGGGGGGAGGTAGCCTAAATGGATAATGATTGAGTCCGTACAATAAGGAAACTTATTGATAATTTATACCGAATTTGTACAATAATATATGGGTAAATTAACATATATTTTGAATGTCCGCAAAAAAATGACACTTTGGGGTAAATTCATGGTTGTACAACTTAGTTTGCATGTTGCGGATAATAGAATAAAGAAAGATGATATTCCTTCCGCCGAGTATTTTTACATGTTGGGTAACAAATTCAAGGGTCATATACAGGATACAGAAGAGGGTAATCCTCTTCAACCTGTTATGGAGAGAATGGCTTTAGCCAGATTAGCTAAAACCAAAAACTTCCCCCCCCCGCATGCGGGGGGGGGGGGGTTAGGGGTAATTCTCCAGACAGCTTCAGACAGAACCACTCATACCCCCGGTAGTTCTGTTCTCATTTGGATAGATGTTTGAAGAGTAATATACTTTGTATGGTATACTGTAGTTTAAATATGTGACAGCTAATTAGAAAGAAAGAAAAGGGAAATGCTGTAATTGGAAGCCAGGGTTCGTTTAGGCCGAATTGATCGTAAGATCGTGCAAGTTCAAGTCTTGTTTTCCCTAAATATCTTGTGGACTAATTCATCGGGCCGCGCAAGATAAAAAGTAGAGCCCGGAAAATTGAAAGGTTTAAGTCCGGGATAAGTTAAATATCTTAATAACATTCCTATTACACCAATAGAAGTGTTATGTACTAGCTCCTTTGATGGGGATGGGGATGGATTTACGCTAGTTTTTAGGTTTAACGTTGAAGATTTTTAACTAAATTAAATAATGTACACGTTACACACTAGAATTATCATGTTACTATTTAGAGAGTAAGGCGCTTTAGTCCATCTTCGGTTTAACGTTTCTAGGACTTATTATACTAATTAGAAAATCAAATGAAAAATAAACAAAATTATAAATCGCCGATAAGCGGAAAAACATAGTAAATTATGCAGAGTTCTTTGTGAATACACTGCAAGTAGCTAAGAGGGCGCTGACCATATATGCTTCACACCCAAGTAGTACGGTAGAAAATTGGGATAAAAATTTCTGTGATTGATTCAGAGGATTCACTGACGCTGAAGGTTCTTTCAATATCTCCCAGATAAAAGATAAATTTTATACCTTTTCGTTTCAAATGAAACTACACATTGATGATATAAATGTGCTAAATTATATTCAAAATACTATGGGGATTGGTAAAGTTTACAAATCTAAATCTTCACCTACTTGTAAATTTATCGTTTCTAAACAATCAGATGTAGAAAAAATCATTGAGCTTTTCTCAAATTACTCTCTTAATTCTAGTAAAAGTTTAAATTTCTTGGCTTGAGCCGAAGCTTTTAATCTTTACACAGGGGGTAAGGAATCTTCGGATCCCCTACATCCTTCAGCCAGAAAGGAATTAATTTTTAACCGTATTGAAGCACTTAAAGCAGGAATGAATACAAATAGAACAGTTTGAAACCGGAACAATTCTGATATCAATATTACTCCTAACTGGCTTTTAGGATATGTTGAAGGAGATGGATCTTTTTACATAAGTAAAGAAAACTTTTCATTATTCTTTACAATTTCTCAAACTATGAATGATTTACCTTTAATGCAGGCTATCAAAAATTATTTCAACGGTTTAAATAGTCACTTTAATGATGCGGTATATATTACTACGTACAAAAGTAAGACGGATCAAAGATCCGATATGGTTAATTTAATTGCAACTAAGTCGGAGTTTATTTCTCAAGTTCTTATCCCTTTATTTCAAAATTTACGTTGAGCTAGTAAAAAAGAGTTGGATTTCGTAGATTGAATATCTATTTTAAAAATAAAACAATTAGGTATTCATCATACGGAACAAGGTGTAGCTATGATTCAACGTATTATAGGCCAAATGAATAATAATAGATTATCAACTAGTCCCTGTAGTACTCTTGAAGATAGAAATTCATTGTTGCTTGATATTAAAATAATGCTGGAAGCCGGTTCAAATTATATTCTTAATGATAAAGGGCAAACAATTATAAAGTCTACGGGAAAATACTTAAAAAAAGGTTCACCTATCGCTATATTGATTCTAGATGGTGAGGGAAATATTTTAAATGAGTTTAAGTCAATCAATGCTTGTGCTTCTTTCTTAGGAGTATCGCATGACACAGTTAGAGTTAAATTACGAAGTGGAAAATCGCTTAAGTTTAATTCAAATTTAGTATATGTTAAGAATAAATAAATAATAAATAATAAATAAACAGCAAATGAAGATGAATTATATTCAGCACCGGGGGGGGGGTCCCCCTAAAAAATTTTTAAATTTTTATTTTTTTGGGAGGAAAGGGGGGGGGGGGAGGACTAATCATATTATTACTAGCGCTTCTCCTTCTATTTTTTATGGCTTCGCCTAAAAAAAGTAAAAAAAATTCTTAAAAATAATTTTTTAAGAGAATAGGGAAGATTGTCCAATCAAATATGATTATATTTAAAGTGTATATTGGTTATTGTTTCTAAGGCAGTGGCTGATATACACTAATATCTTGTGGGCTAAAGGGTAAGCCGAGAATTTTTGGTGTTCTACAATGTAGGTTCGAATCCTGCCAAGATAAGCGCGATAGTTTATTGTTATTAAAATGTAGGCTGCTGCTGCTAAAAGAATTTGTGTAAATTACGTGGTGCGGTACAGCTGTATAAAAAGAACTTATAAAGTTTAATATAAATACTATACTTCGTCTCTCGCTGCTTCACTACTAAATTTTTATTCTAAAAAAATTTTTGAAGTTACCTAAACTAGCTAAACTTATTCAGTTTATAAATAAACTAACCCCTGCGGGGTTCTATCAGGATCCCTGCTTCATGCAAGGGATCCCGATAGGGATCAGATAAATATATTAAATTTCAGATATTATATATATCTTACATCTATTGCAATGTTAGTTATAATCATTTACTTTTCATAGTATTTTGGCGTGGGGGGGGGGTAATTATACTTTGTTTAGGATGTTTAACTTTGGATAATTTATTCTGCGATGTTTGCACCTCGTAAGATACTTCTCATCCCCCTCATCCCCCTCCGGGGGGGGGGGGATGAGTGCCTCATCCCCCCCCCCCCGGAGGGGGATGAGGGGGATCTGAAGTATCTTACGAGGTGCACTCAAACAACACTAAAAATTTACAAATTTTTAACGGAAAAATTCAGAATCAATTATTCATTTTTATTGGTTTCGACTGTTGAAGTTCTGTAGTTAAACAGATATACTTTTACCGTAATTTAATTATAACTGGAATAAATACACCTAAGAGACATTATATTTCTAAACTACAAGCTAAAATTTTTATTCCTTTCACATTTTTGGTGTTAGGCTAGATGGTTTATAGGAGGCTAGGATTGTATACAATATACCTAATAAATTAATAAACCTTGAAATAGAATTTAATTTAATAAATACTTATATCCAGGTATAATTAACCAGTTTGTACTTTTCATTCATAATAAAAGGGTTAATAAGGGATTCTAATATCAATTTAACCAGGGTTGAATGGTCAGATAAATAGATACGAGGATAAGAGTGAATTAAAAACAAAAAGCTTTTAATTTAAACCAGAAAAACACTATTGAACCTTAAGAGTAGTTAACAATTTTAATTGAATATCAGAAGGTACTTTTAGGCAATAGTTGTGTTTGGGTCATAATAACTCGAGCATGACCCCCCCCCCCACAAAATAAAAGTTAGCTATGATAAACTAACTGGACTTATCTGATTTACTTTAAAACTTCTTTAATTAGGTTTTCTAAGTTAAGTCTTGGAGTAAAGAAAGTCATAGATGTATCTTTACTCACAATTCTCATTAGCTCAATGGTAGAGCCGGATACTTCTAATATCCTGATTTTAGTTCGAATCTGAAATGAGAAGATACACGCACGTATATACCCTATACTTGCTAGTCATAAAAAATTTATCCCACTCCGGTAATCTCCCCCACCACACTTCGTATGGTAAGATCTAATTAGTTTCCCCGCGTACTCAAAAGTATATTTCATTAATTGTGCTTACTTCGTAAGCTTGCTTTATTTGGGTGAAGCCGATAGAACTTTTTTCTGGTCGGAGCTCCCGCTAAGCAGGGCCAACCATCCTGCTTAGTTGTAGGGGGGGGGGGTATGATTATTTAGTAGGATTTCTAGTCTAGGATTTCATGGGACGAGGGTAGCCGCTGCCTACTATTATGGTTATATTTTTTACGTAACAGGGGTATGCCATACAGAAAGAGCTTTATAAATTTTTATCTAGGGTAATTTCGCCGTAAAATAACTGTGAGGTGGGGAGGGTGCTTATTCTATTATTCCGCCTATTGTGTAGCTAATTCTGCTCCGCTCTCAGCTAATTCGTATGCACTACTTTAACCTTGAATTGGTGCGAAGTAACAAGGGAATATTTTTTAAGTTTGTGTGATCTGATTATGATCACTGCTACTTAGTAAGCAAACCTAGATTAATTTATACTGAAGGTTTATTATTGCTTGGCAGCAAGGTTGATAACGTTTATTACCATGCTATAAAAGGTACTGAACATTTATCACCGTTAATTAAAATTATGAAGCTGCCCACATAAGACGTACTGAACGTTTATCGTGTTCGTATAAAACGAACTGAAGGTAAAGGGCTAATTTCATCTGGAGGTCATATAAGACGTACTGAACGTCTATGGCGGCAATGTCTAACTAGCATGCTTACAAAGGAGTAGCCGTGAAAGGATATGAAAATTTAATAGCTTTTAGTTGTGCAAAAGAAAAAGTATTTTCCTGCGAAGCGCGTATGTTAAATTGGGTTTACTGTTTGCGCTTACCTAGTAGGAGGCGTAATATATACTTAGTATTGTTTTTGTAATGGGTATAATATAATTTTACCTAGTCTGGCGCCTTTTAGGTATTTTTATCTTGCAGCAAGATAAAAATACCAGCCACGTCTAGGTATTTTTATTTTTCTTTTTCGTCGTATGTTTGCTTTGCATGGTCTAGGATGAAATTAAATTAGTTCTATAAATCCTCGTTTACGGAGATATAGTTAAGGTTGGTTTATTATTTAATTTGTGATAAGATATACAAATGAGCATATGCTATCAAGGATATCTTGCAATCTATTAAGTAAAAAAAAAAAGAAATTGAAAAAGGAGATAATTTCTTTTTAGTACTTATCGAGTGTACTATAAATATTTTAATTTATTTAACAAATAATCAGCTTTTTATTCGCCTTTATATTTAAATTTATTATATTAAACGGATCAAATATTGTTTTCCGATAATTTATATATTTGTTTGAGTGCACCTCTCATCCCCTCATCCCCCTCCGGGGGATCTGGGGATATAGATTCTACTTCTCATCCCCCTCATCCCCCTCCGGGGGATGAGGGGGATCTGAAGTATCTTACGAGGTGCGCTCAAAAAAAAATTTTTTTTCATTTATCTTTCCGTGGACAAAGATATAATTTCTTAATCTCTGATGGATATAGGATTTTACTTTAATGTTAATGTGAATTTATTATTTTTTACATATATATAACTTTAAATTATTATATGGCAATACTAGTATTTATTGTTTTTATTAACATTGCTGCTTTCCATAGTAAAGTATTAAATAAAATATTTAATTTATATAAATAATTTTTTCAATTTTATTTAGGAAAACCTAGTTATCCGAAAGGTATCGAGTTTTACTATCAATGCCTTATGTTAGAGCTAATTAGCCAGAATTTGTAGCAGCTACTGCTATAACTGCTGTATGCTTAGCTACTAATAATATAAATGGTTAGTGCCCTCTTTATATCTTCAAGCAGGATATGCAATAACATCTTGGTATAAAAAAAAAGTGTATCTTTTTTTTAAGCCACCCCATACTCCTGGAGCCCGGTTTGACCGGGCGTAAGTGTAGGGTGGGCAAGGAAAAAGGGCATTTGCTATGGTCAACGGTGGCTTTACCACTAATTGTTTCATTGGATGAAACATTTCCTGAGGGTATGAGAGAGGAGGAAAAGCCGAAGATTACGGAGTTTACGCTTGCATTCAAATTTATTAGTTTTACATGGTTGCACAACCATGAATCTGTCAATAGAGTAATATCCTTCCTTGTTACAGAGCTGTACTACTACCGTAGAGAACTGGACTCTTCTCAAATCAAAACTACCTTTCAAATCCTAACCATTGTTGAAATAGGTTGATAGATTGCATTCTAATGAAGGTGCATTAGTTTAAGGGTAGAACCTAACGCTTCGGTCGTTATGGTACGAGTTCGAATCTTGTATGCACTTCACTTCGTATATTATTAGATTTCATTTTTGTATGTAAACCTACTATATATTCTAATATCCATGGTTAATTTAGCATATAAATAAGGTATAATTTCATAAATATAATATAATCTTTTATGGTTTTATAATATGCCTAATATTTTCAATTGCTTGGGTGTTGAAAATATCAAAATTTCGTAACAATCGAAAAGTTCTAGGGTTTATTTGTATAAAAAAAAGAGATGATACAAGTTGCAAAAATAATAGGTACTGGTTTAGCTACTACAGGGTTGATAGGTGCTGGAGTCGGTATTGGAGTAGTTTTTGGGGCTCTAATTTTAGGTGTTGCGAGAAACCCTTCATTAAGAGGTCAACTATTTTCATACGCAATATTAGGATTCGCCTTTAGTGAAGCTACAGGATTGTTTGCTTTAATGATGGCTTTCCTTTTATTATACGTTGCTTAATTTAATCTTAAATAAATATAAATTTCTTCNNGGGGGTTGTATGGTTATTATTTTATATTTATTATATAGGTTGTTAAGTATAAACGGGTGCAATATTATATTTACTTAAAGGGCAAGAAAATTTTACCTTGGTTAATAAAAATTTTCTTGCCCAAGCCAATTCTCAATAGCTCAATGGTAGAGCAGCAATTTCCTACTTTACTTCTTTTAGTTCGAATCTAAATTGAGGAAAGCTGAAAAAATCTGAAAGTTTTATTAGTTCTGTCGGCCGGCTAATTAAAAAGTATATTTTTTTTTTTAAGCCGCAGCCTTATAATTAATAAGGCTGGAAGTATATACCCCTACGCAGGGTAAGTGTTTTGTATGTTTTTGCAAAAAAATAATCCATAAATTTATAAAGAGTCTTTACAAGCCTATATAGTTATGGTTGATTTATTATTTTATTATACTAAAGGTCTACAAATGAGTATATGCTATTATGTGTTTATAAGGTAATTTAAATTATTAATAAAAAATGTATAAGATTCCAACAATAATATCACTTCTTGAGGTTGTTTTAGTGCTTGTACCTGCTTTACTTGCGGTAGCTTATGTAACAGTAGCTGAAAGAAAAACTATGGCCAGTATGCAAAGAAGATTAGGTCCGAATGTTGTAGGTCAAAAAAATTCAAATTATATCTTTAAGAGATTATATTCTAGCGATAGCTCTAAATACGCTAATGCTATAAACGCACTTTATATTAATAGAAAGCCCCGGTTAAACCTTTCGAGGAAAATGTTCTAAGTGTATGTAAAGATTTAACATCTTCTAAAGCTCTTAGTACATTCTTTAAGGATTTTAAAGGTAAAGGGGTATTTATATTTTTACTTTTAAAGATAATCCTAATATTTTTTATATAGGTAGAGCTAAAGATTTCCAAAAGAGATTTAAAAGCCATATTAATATTAATTTGAAAGATAGATTCCATGTATTTGCTAATTCTATAGGTTGAGATAGATTTGAATTTTCAGTAATTGAAACTTGTAATCTCGAGATGCAAGAGAAAATTCTTTTTTACAAAAATACTTACCTTTATTAAATACTATATTTAAAAGTAATTTGAGTGATACTCAGACTTATGATTCTTTATACGAGATTTTAAAACTTAAACAATTAGAACCAGATTACTATAATAAATATCAAGGTATTTATATTTATCTTTATGAGTATGCTAATGGAAAACTAGATACTCGTTATAAAACATTTAATAGTATTAATGAGTTATCTAAATACTTAGGTGTAGCTAGAGAAACGTTGAGTATATATTTAAATACATACGTACCTTTCAGAAATAATTTGTTTTTAACCATAAATATAGAATCCTTTGAGCTAGTTCCTCGGGGCGAGGAACTTGTTTCCTCGCTCTGGGGAACAAGTTTCCCCAACGCGGGAAACTAGTAGAAAAACTAATTAGTGACGCTACTCAAGGATTAAAATTAGATAATAACTTAGCTAAAAAGGTATGAATGTATGTTATTGATGGGGATGGTTCTATAGTTAAAACTATACATAAATCTAAAGGTGCTGTAGCTAAACTATTAAATGTACAAGATAGAATTATAACTAATCATATAGATAAGTGAATTAAAGGAGGTATTAATGGTCATTATATATTTAGCTATGAGTTAGATACTATCGAATTAGAAAAATTATTGGAAATATCAAGGTTAAGAAAATTTAATAATAATAGAGTATGGGCTTATAATGCCTCTACTTTAGAATTAATATCAGACTCATTTAGTAGTATGCAAAAAGCTGCAGACTACTTTAAGGTAGATTACAGATCGGCCGCGCGCAGCGCGCGCTGATCAACCCCTCCGGGGTGGATCTATCTTAAATCACTTGGAAACTGATTTAGCGACTTTAAAAGGTGGGAAATCGGTGTTATTGTTTAGTAATGAATTAAGCAAACCAGAAAAAGATTTATTATTAAATAATATAAAAAAGGCTGTTAATGAAACTGTTTCTGTATGAGTATATAAAAGTGTTAACAATAAATTTATATTACTAAATGATAATAAACCTACTTTTAGTTCTAAATTATAAGCAACTAACCCGCGGGTTCCCTCAAGAACCTAAGGGTTCCCTCGGGGAAAGAATTAAAAATGAGTGCTAAAACAATTAGCAGATATTTAGATACTCATAAAGAGTATAAAGGATTATATTTTTATAGTGTAGCTTTAGAGATTAATTAAAGGTTAATTTAGGGTAAGGTGTGAGAAACTTTACTTGGCCTCTAGCAAAAGTAAACCTTTTGCTCAAAATTATCAAATTGTCGGGAACATCTTAAAGCTATTTTAACTAAATGTATTAGTTAACTAATACATGGCTCAAGTAATGACTCGAGGTATAGTAATATCAAAATAGATGCACGAAAGGAAATAGGTAATCCGCAGCCAACTACCTAAATATTAAATTTTCTTTTAATAAAAGGTAGGCAGTTCATCGACTAAACGGTAATTGGTGTTATTAGGGGCTGCTGGTAGTGCCTTAATAATGCTTAAGATATAGTCAGACCCTACTTGAAAAAGTACAGGATATAAATATTATATCTGTTAAAAGGATAGATAAATTTTTTTTTCCTTGTCCTCCGAAAAAAATTTTTTCTATTTAGGGAGAAAGTCCTAAAACTCTACCTGTGTTATTAATTTAACTGGTTAAATTAGGTAATTCGTACTATGGACTTCTTCAAGCATTTGCTGATGCCTTAAAACTTCTTTTAAAAGAATATGTTGCACCTACACAAGCTAATATGATTTTGTTCTTTTTAGGACCAGTAATTACATTAGTTTTTGCACTATTAGGATACGCGGTTATACCTTAGGATTATAGGGTAATATAGTCAAATTCCGGGGAACTCCTAAAGCTTATTTTACCAAACTTTATACGAAAGTATAGCAGTGGATGAATTAATTACTCATGTATGGTAAGAATAAATAAGATATTCTAAAGTGTAATGGGCAATCGCGGATCTAAATCAGTTGTAAGATCTTATTCTGCAATTGTAAAAGAGCAACGAGTAAACGGTTATAGATATTTACAATATTTTTGTAATATATTTAAGATGTACTCTAATGAGTTTAGAAATAAGCTATGGTTAAAAAATTTGTATACTAAAAATTTCTACGATTCACCGTTAAATGGTTTTAATTCTTTAAATGTTAATACTCGTCGTTATTATGTTACATTAAGTGATAATAAACATAAGATTGACGATTTACAAATTGATCCTTGATTTATCACAGGGTTTAGTGACGGCGAAGGTTGTTTTTCTTGTAGTGTATTAAAAAGTTCCTCTTATAAATTAGGTTGATAAGTTCAACTAAATTTTCAAATTAAACTACATGTTATAGATTTTCCTATTTTATTAGGAATTCAGCATAGTTTAGGTGGAATAGGAACTGTTAGTAGTAACCAATCTTCTTGTGCCTTTAGAGTCAGAAAATTAAATGAGCTAATCCCCTCGCGGCCTACGGACGCTGGGTCGCTTCGCGAAGAATTAGTAAAATTTTTTGATAAATACCCTTTAATTTCTCGAAAAAGAGGGGATTATTTATTATTTAAACAAATTGTATCTATTATGCAATTGAAAGAACATTTGACTTTAGAAGGTTTACAAAAGATTATAAACATAAGAGCAACCTTAAATTTTGGTTTATCGAAAGAATTACAGTTAAGGTTCCCTGAAACTATTCCAGTTGCCCGTCCTTTAAGAGAAAGCTGTGTAATCCCACATTCACAATGAATAGCCGGATTTACTTCAGCTGAAGGAAATTTCTCTGTTTCCTTAGACAAAGGAAACTTCAAATCTCTATTATTTAAAATTACTCAGCATGAAATAGATGAGGTATTATTAACAGCAATTAAAGAATATTTTAATTGTGGTGTTTGTTATTCAAGAAAAAAAGAAAATTTAATAGATTTTAAAATTACAAAATTTTCTGTAATTAACGAAAAAATTATACCTTTCTTTATTAAAAATCCGATCTTAGGTGTGAAATCTTTAGATTTCAATGATGTTTAGTTTCGGAAATAGTAAATAAAAGAGAACATAAATTAGAAGAAGGTGCCATTAAAATAAGAGAAATTCAAAAGGGAATGAATAGGGGGAGAAGTAAGTAAATTTATAGTATGAACAGTTTTTTTTTTACGTATGGTCCTGGTTTATCAATTAATGACCTGAATTTAGGTATATTTTATATGTTAGCTGTTTCATCTTTAGCTACATATGGAATACTATTAGCAGGATCGCCTGAAGCACATCACACTTATTTTCTTAGTAAATGTTCTAGTAAATATAGAACTAAAACTGTTGTTAATATTATGCAAAAACGGTTTATTCATAATACAAATCGTTTACATTATACAAATAAATCTTTTGTAGAAGAATCGGATATAAATTCTTTACATTCCTCTTATATAGATGAACTATATAAAGATAGAATGGCTCCTGTTATTCCTTTTAATAGAGAATCTATCTTAGCTACTTGTACAAATTTCTCAGATAAAAGAGTTAGAAATAGTTTCTTAAAAGAGTATGGTTTAAATTCCGGTATTTATATTATTGAATATAAATATGATCCTTTAATTTACTATATAGGTAGAACCACTCTTTTTAAAAGAAGATTTCACAATCATTTTAAAGCTGATTCAGGTAGTAAATTACATCTGTTTTTAAATCTGGTTGGTTGAGAACATTTTAATATTTCTATTGTTGAGATATGTACCCCAAGTAAACTAGGTAGCAGGGAGAATTTCTATCTTCAAAATTATTTACCAATATTAAACTCCGTTTTTTCATCTTCTATAACAGAAGTTTTAATAAACAAAACCTTAAAATCTAAGCTAGAGGGTTTAAAATTATCAAATTATAGTCTTTCCAGCGTAGAGACTAAAAATAGAGTTCCTCTTTATATCTACGATATAGATGATAATGGTATTAACCAATATGCGACTTACTTTAATAGTATTAGAGAGGCAAGCCTTGCATTAAATATTAACCCTACTAGTTTATCTCAATATAGAGACACTTCAATACCTTATAGGAATAAACTGGTGTATTCTAATCCTATTGAAGATTTTGATAAAGTATTTGAATCTTCACGAAAAAATACACCTCAAGGTCTTTTAAATGTACTTAAGCCTGTTAAGATTTGAGCTTATGATGCAAAAACCTTAAAGCTAATTGAAGGTAGTCCTTTTGTTTCAAAAACATTAGCATCTAGCGTTTTAGGTATTAGACGTTCCGTGATAGACTATTTTTTAGATAAAGGTAAACCTGAAGGTGTAAAAGGAAGTTACTTATATTCTAGACCTATAAAGGAGACAGAAATGAAAAGTTTAATAGATCTTTCCGAAAACTTACAATTAGGTAATAAAATAGAAGTTTGAGTATATAACGCACATACTTTAGAATTAATAAACAACTCACCTTTTTGTAGTATACAAGATGCAGCTAATTATTTTAATGTTAATTACCGTACTATATCTAGACATCTTGATACAAAATTAGCTACTATGCAAAATAAAATTCTTGTATATTTTTTTAAAAAAGAGATTGATTTAAATTTTAAAGATGAATTAGTAAAAAGTAAACCAGTAGTAGCTGGCTATAATCGTTCTGAAATTTGGGTATACCAACAAGGTGCTAACGGAGAGCTAAGTTTAATTCCCGATCAACCTTTCAAAACTAAGCGTGAAGCCATACGAACATTAGGTATTCATATAAAAGAGTTAAATAAATATCTAGATACTTCTAAAGCTTACAAAAATTTTATCTTCTTTACTAACGCACAAAAGTAATCTTTTTTTTTTTTTTACTTACGTATTTGTCCTCCTTAATGTCTTATAGAGTAGGGTTAATAAGATAACAAATTTAAATGTTGGGGCAACCAATAAGCGCTTTCAGGGTGTAGGCGTATATAGCCTAAAGAAAACCCAAAAATCTTTTTTGTTCTGTTTATTATTTCTTATGAAAATATTAAAATATTTATTATGAATTACATAGTGTGTAGCACCATCAAAAAAAGTCCTACCATAATGAAAATTATGGTTTATTACCCGAATGAATTTCAAGAATAACTTTTGATAAGTCAACTTGAAGCGAAGGATGTTTTGTTTGTAAGCCTACTATTACGAATAGCTTTAGTTTGTACTATGGTTATTTATTGACACGCTTATTAATAATTAAACATCAACGTTCAACGACTAAATGAGTTTATAGAATAATAAACTTCTTTGTAGTATTTGGGGGTTTTTTCCTTTTTATTTTGTTCTTAAGTATAATAATCTGGCATGATGTGGCCTGATTTTATTTCAATTTTTATATACTACATATCCTTATAGTGGAGTATTTTGTTATTTTTTATAATTATATTAAACCTTTGTATATCTTAAATAGAGTTAATTTGACGGATATGCGATCAAGAAGATTATTAAGTACTGAATATAAGATAGGTTATATATATCGTATAGGCTACTACGCAGGTAACTATGCAGGTAAATCTTTATCTATTAATCGGAGTAGCCTTTATTCTAACGGTATATTAAAATATTTTTATTCAACGAAAGTCAGAAGTAACTTTGCAGAGGATAATAATAGGGAGTATAGTTACTTGCCAGATGAAATAAAATCTTTACATACATTGTATATAAAAGATATATATAGAGATAGAATAGCCCCTGTAATTCCTTTTGATACTAATTTAATTTTAGATTCTTGTAGTAATTTCTCCGATGTTAAAGAAAGATCGGAGTTCTTAAAAAAATGAGGATCAAAAGGCGGAATATATATTATAGAATATAAACATAATCCTCTTATTTACTATATAGGTAGAACAACTCTTTTTAAAAGAAGATTTAATAATCATATTAAAGCAGAAACGAACAGTAAATTTCATCTTTTTTTTAAATTAGTTGGTTTAGAACATTTCAAATTTTCTATTTTAGAGGTTTGTTCACCTAATGAGCAGGGAATTAGAGAAAACTATTATCTACAAAAATTTTTACCTATATTAAATTCTACTTTTTCTTCATCTTTTTCTGAATCTGCTATTTATACTAGTTTGACTGATAAATTGATGAGTTTAAAATCTGTAACCCTCCCACTAGAAAGGAATAGTAATAAACCCTTGTCTGTGTTTGTATATAGTATTGACGATAATTTTATAAATAAAAATTTTGTTAAATATGACAGTATGGCTGAAGTAATTAAAAAAGAGGATATTTCTTATAATACTCTTTTATTATTTAGAGATACTAATGTACCTTTTCGAAGTAAATTGTATTTAACTAGACCTATAATAGATTTTGAATCTACCTTTAATAAAATTCAAGATATATTAAAAGTTAAGATATATGACAATACTGCTCAAAGAGTTTGAGCTTACGAGGCTCAAACTTTAAAATTAGTAAAAGGTAGTCCTTTCTTATCTAAAACATTAGCATCTAGTGAATTAGGTATCAGTCGTAATGTTATTAATTATTTTATAGATACTGCAAAACCTGAAGGGGTTAAGGGTACCTATTTATTTAGTAGACAGCTTGAGGATAAAGATATTCAGAATTTTTTAAATGTTTCAGAATTTATTTCATTAGGTAATAAATTAAAAGTCTGAGCGTATGAAGCTGAAACGTTTAAATTAATAAATAATGAATCTTTTTCTAGTTTATCTGCAGCGGCTAAATATTTTAAAGTTGATTATAGAACAATAAGTAGACATTTGGATACTAAAATAGCTACAAATCAGAAGAATTTATCTGTTTATTTCTTTTCTAATGAAGTAGGTTTAGATTTAAAAGCTCAACTTTTAAAAAATACATCTAAGCTTTCTTCTTATGCTCGAATAGAAATTTGAGTTTATAAAAGAGATGAAGATGGTAAAATGAATTTATTGGCTAATCAACCTTTTAAAACTATACGTGAAGCTGTTCGTATTTTACATATGCATAATACTGTTATTAAAAAATATATAGATACTAATAAAGAATATAAAGGACTATTACTATACAGTTGCAATGTAAATCCACGTTTGCTTTAGTTTTACTAGCTTAGGAGTAAATTAAACTAATATTGACATATCTATATCTATATTTTAAATATAAAAATTGATAAAATCATTAGTTCCACATCATATCACCTAATTTTTAGCATATTTAAGCCCTTTATACTTTTATATAAGGCTGACCAGGATACCTGGTTAGCTAGACAACTTTCTTTGGATATACTAGTATATAAGGTTAAAATTAAGACATAGTCTGAGCTAATTCGTAAGAATTAGAAGTAATATTTAAATAATATTACGATAACAATATCTGGAAGTGCTAATAGTAAATATGCATTCTTAGGGTCTCTAAGAAGTACAGCTCAGTTAATTAGTTATGAATTAGTATTAAGTTCTGCTATATTAATAGTTGTTATGTTAACAGGTAGCTTAAATCTTACAGTAGTTACAGAAGGTCAAAGAGCTGTATGATTTATTTTACCTTTATTACCTATTTTCCTTATTTTTTTCATAGGATCTATTGCGGAAACTAACAGAGCTCCCTTTGATTTAGCTGAGGCTATTAACTAATAAGATTTGGCCTCATTAAAGATCACAAATTGCTGGAAAGTCCTATTATATAATTATGTAGGAAAATCAGCAGGGAAGCTTATTTTTTAAAAAGAAGAACCTTCAGAGACTAGACGTGATCATTTAATATTTGTTTATATTAAATAAGGTATAGTCCAAATTTGAGCGTAAGTTCAATAATTTCAATAATTGAAATTGTGTTTAAATATGAAATCTTTTAATACTTTAGGTGCAAGTTCCTTGGTTCTTTCCAGGTTGCAAAAGGGCTTTCATTATAATATGTTTAAGCAAGGAGTCCCTTCGATGTTTAGCTGCAGATATTATTCTACTTCAAATTCATACTCAGAATTACGTGATTTACCTTTTCCTCTTTTAACTATTAATAATTTAAATAATAAAGTTAGTATTAAATCTAATAGAAATTTATTAAAAGACAAAGGCCCCCTCGCGGCCGCAGGACGCTGGGTCGCCCTTCGGCCGAAGGTATTTATTCTTTTATCAATTTAGAAAATGGTAATCAATATATTGGAAGTGCTAAAGACTTTTATTTAAGACTTAGTGAACATTTATAAAATAAAAAGTCAAATGTAGCTTTACAAAAGGCATTTGCCAAATATGGTTTAGATAAGTTTAAATTTTGTGTTTATGAATATTTCATATATGAAAGTAAAATTATTAGTTCTCTCCCTCGGGAGAGAACTCCCCCTCCGGGTAAGTTCTAAAGATTTAACAGATTTAGAGACTAGCGGGCCGGGACCTTTGGTCCCGGGTATATTTCTTAGCCGTAGGCTACCCAGGCGACTCCTGGAGTCTGCTTTGCAGACGTAAGTCGCCGCCCGGGGAAATTCAATTTTAATACACTTTATAATTTTAAGGTTATTGCTACCAGCTCTTTAGGTTATAAACACACTGAAGAAGCTAGACTAAAGATGGTAGAGTATTATAAAGAAAAAAGCAATCATCCTATGTTTGGTCAAAGTCATACTAAAGAAGCGATGGCTTTAATTAGTAAGCCTGGGGAGTTAAATCCTATGTTTGGTAAAAAACATAGTGAAGCAACTAAGGCTATTATGAGTGATAAGAAAAATAAATATTCTTTCCCACCCTCCACTTTCGTTACACTCGAGGAGTGGAGGGGGGTCGCGAAGCGAAGGAGTAGGGATTTATGATTTAGATGATAATTTGATATCTAAATTTAAGAATAATGTAGAATTAGCTAAACATTTAAATATTTCTAAAGTTACGGTTGGTAAGTATTTAAACTCTGGTCTTGTTTATAATAAAACATATCGGTTTAAACCGATACAAGATTAGTAAAATTTCGAGGTTGAAAAAAAGCTAAAAATTTTTTTTTGAAATCATTATTAGCTGTACACGTCCATTATTATAATTATAGATGCGTCTCACATGGAATAACAGTAGGTATAGCTCCTTTTTGTTTATTGTATAACCGTAGATATTATTCTAGTTCAAGTTCCAGTTCGGAATTACCTGGCGATACACCTAAGCCTATTTTAACTTTAGATTTAGATGATAAAGCTTATATAAAATCTTATGAAAGTATATTAAGAGGTAAGGGTGGTATTTATTCTTTAGTTAACACAGTTAATGGTAAGCGGTATGTAGGTAGTGCTAAAGATTTTTATATAAGACTTAATGAACATTTAAAATATAAAAACAATTCAAACGTAGCTCTACAGAAAGCATTTGTAAAGTATGGTTTAGATAAGTTTAAATTATATATTTATGAGTATTTTACATATGAAAGTAAAATAATTAGTCATAAATCTTTAACTGAGCTAGAGACTAGTTACATATCTAAATTTCCTTTTGAAACTTTATATAATTTTAGCCCTATTGCCCATAATAATTTGGGTTATAAACACTGAGGAAACCAAATTGAAAATAAGTAAACCAGGTAAGTTAAATCCTATGTTTGGTAAAAGTCATAGTGAGGAAACCAGGGCTGAGATGAGTAAAAGAAAGAACAAATACCCTTTCGGAGTTGGAATTTTTGACTTAGAAGGGAATTTAATATCTAAGTTCAATAATAACGTAGAATTAGCTAAATATTTAAATATATCTAAAGTCACCGTTGGTAAATATTTAAATTCTAATCTTGTATATAATAATATTTATTATTTTAGAGCTATAACTGGTTAAATATGTGTCATAGCAAATCTATATTTATAAGAATTATATTTCAAAAAGTAAATTTAGGTTAAAATGGAATCCGAATTAGTTAGTGGATTTATGACAGAACACGCTGCAGTAGTATTTGTTTTCTTTTTTCTTGCCGAGTACGGTAGTATAGTATTAATGTGTATATTAACTAGTTTATTATTTTTAGGTGGTTACTTACCAATATACTCTATATCTTATCTAATAAGTTTTATAGAATATATTTATTTTGAATTATTTTTTGAAAGTTGACGAAATTTCTATGGCTATGCTGACCAATATGTTTATGCTATTGGTAATAACCCTGCTTTCTTTTTTTTAGAAAATAGAGGGTTACCGGAAATTTACATAGAATATATATCTAATAATCCTAATTTAGAAGGGTTATTATATGGTTTAACTTTAGGACTGAAAAGTTCTATTATGATCTTTACCTTTGTATGAGCAAGAGCATCTTTCCCTAGAATACGTTTTGATCAATTAATGGCGTTTTGTTGAACAGTTTTATTGCCTATTTTATTTGCTTTAATTATATTTGTTCCTTGCGTTTTATTTAGTTTCGATATATTTCCAGTTAGTATAAACTTATTTTAGATTAATAGAATCTATTTCTTTCGTTGCATCATGGAATTTTTCATTAGATGATAGAATTTTACTTTGGAGGTAATTTCGGAAATATCTTGACTAGTAACAACCAAAAATGTTATTATCCAGTTTATTATTGATACCTATTTTAGGAATATTTTTAATATATAGTACAACTTCTTATTGCGGAACTTGACCTACTAAGCCTCAATTTGCCCCTTTTCACATTTCTCGAAAGACTTTTTTGGATAATAACCCATTATCTCCAAATATTCTCTTTTTAGATACAGATTTATTAAAATCTTCTCTAGCTGATGTTAATTACTATAACAATTACAATAACAATCTATACTATAAAATAATTGCTCTTGGAACTTCAATTATTAATTTAATAATCTCTTTAATTATTTACATTTCATTTGATTTTAGTAGTAATCAGTTTCAATTTGTACAAGAACATTACGATCTGAGTTATTTTGATCTTTATTTAGGGATAGATGGGCTATCTATTTACTTTGTCTTATTAACTACAATAATAATGCCTATAGCTTTATTATCTAACTGAAATTCTATAACTGAAAATATAAAATCTTATTTAATAATTATGTTATTATTAGAAACATTATTATTAGCTGTATTTTTAGTTTTAGATATATTATTATTTTATATCTTTTTCGAAAGTATATTAGTTCCTTTGTTTTTACTGATTGGTTTATTTGGGTCAGTAAATAAAGTAAGAGCTAGTTATTATTTGTTTTTATATACCTTAGGAAGTTCTTTGTTTATGTTATTATCTATTCTTACCATTGGTTCTATCGCTGGTTCTACAGATTTCCTGGTTTTAAATAAAATAAACTTAGATTTTTCTCTACAGGTTTTCTTATTTACAGGTATGATTATAGCTTTTGCGGTGAAAACACCTTTATATGGCTTAAACTCTTGATTACTAAAAGCACATGTTGAGTCACCATTAGGTGGTAGTATTGTTTTAGCGGCTATAGTACTTAAGTTGGCTTTATATGGTATTTTTAGACTTTTATTACCTGTTTTACCTAAGGCTTGCCTGTACTTCGCTCCTTTCATTTTTACTTTATGTGTTATTACGGTTATCTTTGCTGCTTTTAGTACTCTCCGTACCACGGATGTTAAAGAAATAATTGCATATAGTAGTGTGGGTCATGCAGCAATTTACCTAATGGGTGCCTTTAGTAATACCGTACAAGGTATAGAAGGTTCTATTTTATTAGGGTTAGGGCATGGTTTTGTTAGTTCCGGTTTATTTATTGTTGTAGGTGGTATTTTATATGACCGAACTGGGACTCGTGTTATTTCTTTTTATAGAGGATTAGGTCAACTAATGCCTTTGCTTTCTATCTTATTCTTTATACTTACTTTAGCGAATTGTGGTACTCCGTTAACTTTAAACTTTGTGGGGGAATTCTTAACTCTGTACGGTGCCTTTGAAAGATTACCTATCTTAGGTGCTTTAGCTTGTTCATCTATCGTTTTATCTGCAGCTTATGCTATATATTTATTCAATAGACTTGTTTTTGGGGGATCATTTAGTTTTTACTTTGTGGAAGGAGTTAAAGATCTTACTAAAAGAGAGTTCTTTATACTTTTAATTTTAGTTTCTTTTACAGTATTATTTGGTATTTATCCTAGCTTTATATTAGACGGTTTGCATTACAGTGTTTCTAGCTTAATCTACAGTAGCTCTTAATGTACTAGTTTGGCGTTAACACCGGGTTTATTAATTTTTAAGGGGGCTACAAAGTGTGGTTATAGTACTCAAGTGGTTAATAATAGACGATAGGAAATATCTACCTTAGTTGCCCCTCCCACTTCCCTTTAAATTTAAGTCCAGAATTTATAACTGGATTTATCTGTGGGGAAGGGTGTTTTTCACTTAGAGTGTTTAAGGGATTGACTGTTGATCAAATTGAGACCAATTCTGATTGTATAGGAGATAGTAAGGAATCAGGTGGAAAGTATTATGCAAGTGTTGCATTTAGAATTGGAGTTCATGTAAAGGATAAAGCTTTATTAGAAGCAATTCAATTTTATTTTAAGAGTATAGGAGCTATAAATAAGATTGGTAAATCTATGGTACATTTTCAAGTATCTAAGCTAAGTCAATTAGCATTAATAATAGAGCATTTAGATAAATATCCTTTATTATCTTACAAGGCTGTGGATTATTATTTGTTTAAAGAAGCCTTCTACTTAATTTCAGCCAAATAACCTTTATCTTCTGAAGGGTTAATAAAGCTTTTATCTTTAAAAGCTTCATTGAATAAAGGGCTTAGTGACGATTTTAAGGATCTTTTCCCAAATGTAGAACGAAGATTAGAGTTCCTAATGTGTTGGAATTAATAAATCCTCAGTGAATTGCAGGGTTTATTAGTGCGGAGGGTTGTTGATTTATAGATATTTATAAATCTTCGAGGGCTGCGACAGGTTTTAAAGTTATGTTGAGGTTTAAGCTTGGTCTTAATAGTAGAGATAAAGCCATTTTAGATGATCTAATTACTTATCTAGGCTGCGGAACGTTAGCTTTTAATAAAGTAAACGATTCTTTTAATCTAACCGTATCTAGTTTAGACGCTCATCTAAACAAAATTATCCCTTTATTTGATAAAAATTTAATTGCAGGGGTAAAACTTCTAGTTTATAAAGATTGGCGTAAAGCAGCCTTTCTTATGAGAAAAGGTCTTCACTTTTGAAGGGTTAAAACAAATACAATCTATAAAGGCTGGAATGAACAAGAAAAGAATCTTATAATACCTTCGCCCTCATCCCCCTCATCCCCCGGAGGGGGATCTGGGGGATCTGGGCGACCCTGCGTCCCTATTAAAAAAATATATATTTTTTTTTTTATTAGGCCGCAAGGGGACTTTATTTTTATTAATAGGTTTATTTGGATCAGGTAATAAAGTAAGAGCTAGTTATTATATATTTTTATATACATAGGGAAGTTCTTTATTTTTATTATTAGCAATATTAACTATGTCTTCTATAAAGGTAACTACCGACTTTTATGCTTTATTTAAAACGAATTTTTATTATACAACACAATTATTTATATTTGTGGGTGTATTTATAGCAATTGCAGTAAAAACACCTACAATCTTTTTAAATAATTAATTATTAAGAGCTCACGTTGGGCGAAGCCCTCCTTTAGGTGGAAGTATAGTTTTGGCTGCTATAGTTTTAAATTTGAGTTTATATGGTATATTTAGATTAATATTGCCTATTTTACCTAAAGCTTCATTAAACTATACTTATATAGTATATTTAATAGGGGTAATTACTATTATATATGCTAGTTTTAGTACATTAAGAACTACTGACGTTAAAGAATTAATTGCTTATAGTTCTGTGTCTCATGCTGCAGTTTATTTAATAGGAGAATTTAGTAATGTTATTCAAGGAATAGAGGGAAGTATACTTTTAGGTTTAGGTCACGGATTTGTAAGTTCAGCTTTATTTATATGCGTAGGTGGTATTCTTTATGACCGAAGCGGTACGAGAAATATAGCATTCTACCGTGGTATGACTCAACTTATGCCTCTTTTTTCTATTTTTTTTTTTATATTTACTTTAGCCAATTGTGGAACACCCTTAACAGTAAATTTCGTGGGGGAGTTTATGTGTTTATACGGTACATTCGAAAGATTACCTATACTTGGTGCTTTTGCTGCTTCTTCTCTCGTGTTTTCGGCTGCTTATAGTGTATATATGTTCAATAGAGTAGCGTTTGGGGGATCTTTTAGTAAATTCTTTGAAGAAACTTTCAGTGATTTAACTAAAAGAGAGTTCACTATTCTATTTATTTTAGCGTTTTTTACAGTTCTCCCCCCCTCTGGGGGGGGAGGGCGCTTCCAGCCGCAGGCGTCCGGAAGTTTTTGGGATATATCCTAGTTTTATTTTAGTTTCTAGTTTAATATACTCTGTGGATCTATCGAACATGTAGGCTTCATCCTTATTAATGGGTGTGGCTTTTTCATGTAATAAATCATAGGGGCCCTTTCCATCATAGATAGAAAGGGCCCTTAATCACCTCTATCTGCTACTTCAGATAGCTTTTATAATCATGGTGTGAGCTGCTGCACGTATTCTACTTTAACCTGATTTAGCTCGTCTTATGTATTCGGCAGATTTTCTACTAAATTTATTGAGTGATTTGTTGGTTTCATTGATGCTGATGGTCTTTTCGCCGTTTATTTGTATAATAATGGTCGTCCTAAGGTTTATTTTAGAATTTCTTTACATAAGGATGACCTTTCTGTTTTGGAATACATAAAAAAAGAATTGGGTGTAGGAACTATCTACACTGAAAGAAATAGTGTTTATTATATAACTAGAGGGGAGGATTTAGTTTGAGCGCACCTCGTAAGATACTTCAGATCCCCCTCATCCCCCTCCGGGGATGAGGGGGGGGGGGGATGAGGGGGATGATAAGTAGAATCTATATCCCCTGATCCCCCAGATCCCCCTCCGGGGATGAGGGGGATGAGGGGATGAGAGGTGCACTCAAACTAAAAAAAAATACATTTTAATCTAGTGTACCTTTTTTTTCATATTTAAATTACTCTCTGACGAGATACTTAAGGATTTGTCGACTATGCTGGTTACTTAGACTCCGGGGATACAACTCAAATAAGAGTAAAAGCTCCCACCATGTAACGGTATTAAAAATTTGTATGTAAGGTTAAATAATTAAATCCTGGATTAAACGGTTAATTATTAGGTATTTGGTATGTCATGGTACCGATAAGCTTAGTAAGAGGGCTAACTCCCCGACCTGAAACGCTTAATATAGTAAAGTTAATATGGATAGTTAATGAAAATTAAATTGGAAAATATAAAAATAATTTAGAATAGGATATGAATATAAGTAATATGACTAATCATAAATATAAATATAGAGGAAGGAGTGGCTTTCATAAGAAGCTACTAAGTTGATAAAAAGTGAAGATCGGTATTTATACAAATTTGATATGTAAGTATTTGTGTCAATATTTATGCTAATCCATCTTAATGCATCATCTTTAACCTTGTTAATGATCGGACTATAAAGGAGCAAGACCCCTTTTGATGTTACATCGTCTTTATGTCTGTTATTTATGGTATTGTTATATAAACTATAATGAAGTTACCCTATTAATAATTTATTTTTGCGCTCGCATTCTGAAAATATATTGCTTCTTATTAAGTTTGTCAAAATAATAAAAAAAAAAAAAATATCTTAAATTGCTGGAAACCGACACGGTAAATTGTCGCAATCAGCAGGGAAGCTTACTTGTTAATTTTATCTAGCAAGTAAGAACCTTCAGAGACTACGCTGGATGCATTCATCATCCATATATTTCCTTAAAGGGTAGGCTAACTCAATTGTTTATTACTTTAACCAGGTATGCTTTTAATAGAGAATATATTGGTGGATGAAGATATAGTCCGAACTTATATGTGAATATAAGAAATATAACATATGTCAGAATTTCATTTTCACGAGTGCGCAATTTAGTTGTAATTCTCTACTTATTATAAGAGGTTTTCCTCGTTCAACCTTTAATAAAGTAGGTGCTTTATCTAACAAATTTTCTACCAAGAAAAAATGGGCGAGTGCACCAGAACAACCAGGGGTTAAATCTATATTTAATATAAGCAATATCTGTAAATATTTTACACTGAAAAATATTACTATAGCTATTCTTTGTTTATTATCTGGACTTATTTTTAAATATTTACTCTTACCCCTAATAATTAGTCTATTTGATTTACAATTTTCGAATTTGGAACGAGATACCATTAGTGGTATCTTTGCTTTAATTTGTAGATTGGGATTGAAAGGCTTAGTAGAAGCTCTTTTTGATAGTACTAGATTGAGACTACCTTATACTAACGATTTTGGCTTAACTTTGTTGTCTGGGTCAGACACAGGTGCTTCAGGTAACCATGGTAGTGGGTCTGGACAAGGGTCACCCGTTTCAGGTAACCAGGGTAGTGGGTCTGGAGATGGCTTAGCTGGTTCAGGTGGTAATCCTGGTAATGGATCTGGACAAGCCCCAACAGGTTCATCTGGTTTGAGTGCTCATTCAATATCTGACGAGGACTTCAAAGGCTGATTAGCTTTCTTAGGATTAAAGGATCAATTTGATAGGGGGGAGATGCTACAGTTATCAGGGCTTGAAAAAATGGATGCTGGTAGTAATAAAATAAATAGGAGCAATATTTTAGAAGAGCTAGCTAAAAACAATTCTAATTTGAATTTAAGGGATAGAATAGACGCCCTTAAACTAGAAGGAGAATTATTAAAGCAAGAGGGAGAATCTTTATATAATCAAGGTAAATCCCTAAATAATTCGCTATGAAGCCGTTATGTTTCTGATGTCAGAAACCATAACCGTAATCACCGGTAGTTAAAGGTGAAAGATTAGACAAATACTAATAGAAGTATCTCAAAATTTTCGGGGGAGGGTAAGGTAGGATAATTTTATCCCACCTTACCCTCCCTATACCGCCTGTATAAATTAATAAAAGGTATAATAAAAATTATTAAATTTTTTTTACATGTTCTTAATATTATGTATATAATACACAATAGAGTACGATAAATTTAATAATAAATTCGTTTATTAATTAAATTGTTAGAATTATCAGTTTAACGATCTCTAGCTGTTAATTATAATAAAAAAAATACAAAATGAGAATATTAAAAAGTCATCCAATGTTAAAATTAGCTAATGGATATCTTATAGATGCTTCACAACCAAGTAATTTAAGTTATATGTGAAATTTTGGTTCATTATTAGCAGTTTGTTTAATTATTCAGATTGTAACAGGAGTAACTTTAGCAATGCACTACAATCCTAGTGTATTAGAAGCATTTAACTCAGTAGAGCATATATATATCATAATGTGCTCTTTAAATCAGGCTGTATGCTGGGATATCTTAAGATTATTTAGTCTTTATATAATTTAAGAAAATCAGCAGGAAACCAAAGGATGTTTAATTATTCTAGTAGGATCCTCAGAGACTAATACGCTTGACTACTTATCTTTAATTAGGATATGGTAGATGATAGAGTCCAATCTTTTCAGTGAAGAAAAGGATAAAGATGATTATCTCTTTACCCTTCGTTGTCACGGGTTTTAAAAATAAAATGGAGTCTAGGAATTTTTCAACTTCTCGGGCCAAACCTGGGGCTGAATTAAGTGAAAAAGAGTTTAATATAAATGAAGAGTTTTTATTCTGATTTTCAGGATTTACGGATGGGGAAGGAAATTTTTCTATTACATTAGATCGTGGCTATATCAGATTTAGATTTAAAATAAATTTACACATAGATGATTTGCAAGTTCTTAATATTATTAAATCTAAATTGAATATAGGTAGAATAATTGTAGAAGAAAACAGAAATAGTTGTGCATTTGTAGTACAAAGTTTTTCAGAATTAAAAGATGTTATATGCCCTATATTTCTAACTTTTCCTTTACATACCAGTAAAAAATTAGATTTCCAAGATTTTTATACAGCTATTCTTATTAAAGATAGTAGTGATGGAAATCTTTCTCGCCTCCGGCGGTTCCAGTCGTCGAAGACGACGCCCGGAACTGATAAAGAAAAAATTCTATCTACCTTTCGCCCAGGCCTAAAGCCCATGGGCTAGGCCGAAGGGTCAAAGATGGAATGAATTCAGGTAGAACAGTGTTCAAATATGAAATAACTAGACCTCAAATTACAATAAACCCTAATTGATTAATCGGTTTTATAGAAGCCCCCTCAAAAAAAAATGCATTTTTTTCTTGAGGGGGGCGCTGCGCCCAGAAGGTACTTTTGGTGTAAAAACCGGATCTTCATTATATTTTCAGGTAGCTCCAAAGTTTACAAGTCAAGATAGTTTAAATGCAATAACAACTTTTTTAATGGGATTGTCTAATTTTGAGATACCTAAAGATAGCAAAATATCACCTATAAATGTTACAAGTGCTGTAAATATTAGAACAAATGTAGTGTCTATAGTAATTAGTAGTACAGATGCTTTATATTATTATATATTGCCTTGATTAGATTCTTCTAAATTTTATTCACGTAAATACGTGGATTTTCAATTATGAAGATTAGCTCTACTATTAAAAATAAATGGATATTATTATTTAATCCTTCGACCCAGGTCCAGAGCCCTGGGTCTGGACCGAAGGGCAGAAGGAAAAAAATTCTTTTTGGATATTTCAGATGTTCTTAATAAGAGATATAGCACAAGTAATAATTTAGTTGATATAGATAAAGTTATTGAAAATATCAATGAAAGATTTGAAAATATAAGCAAATTAGAACCTGTCTTTAATGTAAAACTTTTTATTCCTCATGTGGATAATGCGCTTAAATTTAGATTAGCAAATAAATCAGATAAACCTCGAATTGTATATATATACACAAAGAAGGGTTTAATGGGAGGTTCTCCTTTTGCTTCATATAGTTTAGCTCATATCACCATTTAAATTAGTTTTATATAATTAGAGGACAAAATTCCATTTTATATAAACAAAGGACTCGTGACATAAATACGTTGATAAACGTATATTTGCTTTATACGACGTTGTAAGGCAGTAAAATGAGGGTGATCGGATAATCAGGTTTTTTGTTTTGATTATGAACAATGATAGTTTATCTGTGGTAGCTTTAGTGTCATTTAATAACGCTGACGTACAAAAGGCGGAAATTATAAAAGAAATAAAAGGAAAAGCCGGTATTTATCGTTGGATAAATAATAACAATGGTAAAAGATACGTAGGAAGTAGTGTCGATTTATCTAAACGTCTCGGCTCCGCCGCTCCCAGCCACCACAGGTGGCGCCCGGGAGTTTATAGGTATTTTAGTTTAGCTCATATTATGGTCGCATCAAAAAATAGTGCTATATGTAAAGCATTAGTTAAGTATGGTTACGGTAATTTTAGTTTTGAAATCTTGGAGTATTGTGATAAGAAGGAAACTCTTCTTCGAGAACAATATTATTTAGATTTATTAAAACCTGAATATAATATTTTGAAAAAAGCGGGTTCTCCATTAGGCTTTAAGCATTCAGATGAGGCTAAAGCCAAAATGAGAGGGGGAAGAAATCGGAGTCTTGAGCATACCCGTAAATTAAAAGAGCATATTGACAGATTAAATAGTCAACATTCAATAGCCATTGAAGTCTTAGATATTGAAAAATATACTAAAATTGAGTATGCTTCCATACGTTTAACTTGTCGAGAGTTAAATTGTGCCAATGTTACGGTTAAAAATTATCTAGATAGTAATAAGCTTTTTCGAAATCGCTATATTATTGCTTCTAAAATTAATAAAAATGATTAATATTTAGTCGGAATAGTAATAATGAAATGTGATATTTCCAATATAATAGTACTACAAATTTACGTTAGCCCTAATTTACCCTTTTGAATTAGTCTTAAGATAACCGTTTAGGAGATCGAACAGGATTAAAATCAAGTCCCCCGGGCGGCGACTTACGTCTGCTTTGCAGACTCAAGGAGTCGCCTGGGCAGCCCTTTGGGCTAGTAATACATGTAATCGTTACATAGATACTAATAGATTATATAAGGGTGAATTTATTTTTTCATCTAAGCCCATAGATAGTACGTCTAGGGATTAATAAAAATGGATAATCAACATTGATTATGAGAGATGTATCGAACGGTTGACTTATTCGTTATTTACATTCTAACACAGCTTCTGCATTTTTCTTTTTAGTGTACTTACACATAGGAAGAGGTATATATTATGGATCTTACAGAGCTCCAAGAACATTAACTTGAGCTATAGGTACTATAATATTTATTGCTTTAGTTGTTACAGCTTTCTTGGGTTATGTTAATAGCCCAAAATGGTTTAATATAGGTTTTTCCTGTGTAGTCGTAATCTTATTAATCATTGTGTATATTACAATACAAGTTCTCGGCTCCGCCGCTCCCAGCCACCACAGGTGGCGCCCGGGAGTATTTATAAGAAGTAAGGTATTTATACACCCTGGCTTAGTTTGCGCAGCCGTAAAAATTAATAATATAAAGTATAATAGATTAAATAATAAGTCATTATGTGGGTTTGGTATAGATAATCTTAGTAAAAGAAGATATACTACAACTGGGCGCAGCGCCGAAACTTTATCTGATAGATTGAATATAATAATTAAAGAATTAGGGTTAAATCCTGTATATACTTTTGAAAACCTAAATTTAGAAGATACTCGAAAACAAATATTGGATGAAACTAAAGGTTTAAGTGGTATATACATGATAGTTAATAAAATAACTAAAGATTATTATATAGGTTCTGCGGCAACTAATAGATTTTATGCTAGATTCAGTAATCATTTAATTTATTTCCGAGGTAGCAAAATAGTTAAATTGGCGGTAAAAAAATATGATTTAAAAAATTTTGCTTTTATTATATTAGAATTGTATACTAATGTTGTTACTAAGGAAAATAATAAAGAATTGCTGGATTTAGAAGATAAATATTTAAAATTGTTATTGCCTAATTATAATATTTTAACTGAAGCAGGTTCTAGTTTTGGTTATAAACATACAGAAGTTGACCGAAAAAAAATGAAAGATTTATATAGTGAAGCAAGACGGGAAATGGTAGGTAGTTTAAACAGAGGTAAAAAGCTTTCTCCTGAAACAATAGAGAAAATTAGAGAGAAAGCTTTGAAGAGACCTCCTATGTCTGATGAGATTAAGAAAAATTGTATTACCAAAACAAGACCTGTGTTTTTATATAATCTTAATGATACTGTTTACGGTGAATATTCTACTATTTTAGATGCAGCAAAATCTATAAACTGTAACGAAAAAACTATTAGAAGAGCATTAAAAACCGAAAAAAAATTAGTAAAAAGACAATGAATAGTGAAAGATTTTTCGGCTACATTTAAATAGTTATTATATTATACTTTATTTTTATATTAAATCATAGTCCCGCGAGTAAGAATCTTTCTGCAATTTTTATAGAAAAAGAAAGATTAAAGTGGTATATCCCGACGGGGATATAGAATAGTCTATATGATTATTTGGCGATATAGTGAAAACGATCAAAGAAATTTAAATTTTAAGATCGTCGGTTATATAAATAATCGCGACAGACTGGGTCACTACGGGTGGCTGAAATGCTGCTTAATGCACAGTCGAAACTTTTAGTTAGATTCCTACAACTAATAGAATATACGAATTCAAAGTTATTCTAGCTTATTATACCTATCAGCTTGGTTAATAAGTAAGTTTGTATGTATTACCTGACTGTTATCATGAAGGCATTGAGCTTATGTCTGTATATATTAATAAAGTGAGACAAGAACGAAAGACTGCAATTAATCAGACGGAAGAAACTTGATTAAAGGGAAAAGAGTTTGAACTAGAGTGATTCAGTGGATTCTCGGAGGCAGAATCAATGTTTTATATATCTACTACAGGGGCTTTATCATTTAAAATAAAATTACATTGAGATGATAGACAAACTTTAGAATATATAAAAAATTTATTAAGTGAATTGGTAAATCGAGAGGTAGGTGTTATTCTAGATTCAAAAAACCTTCATGAATCTTATTATATAATAGCCAAGTTTCAAGATATACTAGAAATACTTATTCCTATATTTTCAAAATATTATCTTACAACTTCTAAATTTTTAGATTTCCAAGATTTTAAGGCTGCAGCTGAAATAAGAAAAACATCTTATATGGAAAAAAGAAAATTAAATAAAGAGGAATTAAACCTAATATTAAAAATAAAATCCGGTATGAATAGTCAAAGATTGCAATTTAATATTAATGATCTACCTAAGAGATCTTTAACTCTTTCTAGATTTTTAGGTTTTGTAGAGGGGGATGGTTCATTCTATATATCTAATATGGTTCCGACTTTTTCGATTAAACAGCACTCTAAAAATGTACACTTTTTCTATGAGATTGCGGAATTTTTAAATAAGTTACCATATTGCCCAGAAATAGGACCTAAAATTGATAAATTGAACACTAGACCTACTCCTGGAATCTATCAAGATAGCCCTAATACCTGTAATTTAAGTGTTGCTAATATTCTTCAAATTTATAATTATATTTTACCTTTTTTTAAGTCATTAAAATTTATATCTAGAAAAGGTGTAGATTTTCAATTATGAGAATTAGCAGTAAAACTTAAAACTTTAGGACATACAACCAAATCTGAAGGTAAAAAATGTTTCATTGAAATAACTAAATATATTAATAAACGATATACAACTAATGCTCAGGTAGCGGAAGCTCCAAGCTTAAACCAAATTAATGAAATATTAAACAAACCTCCTGTATTTGATTTATCTTCAGGGTTATCATCTAAAGCTTTATCCGATCTTGTTAAAGTATCTAAAAAAGGTAATTCAGGTTTCGGTGTAAACGTTTATGATAATGGTAGATTATTAGAAGGTTCTCCTTTCTCTTCTTATACTCAAGCAGCTTTAGCTCTGGGTAATGTTAATGTTTCTTCCGTCATATCTAAAAAAATAGATACAGACAAGCTTTATAAAGGAAGATATAAATTTGAATCTTCTGTTTAGCCTGATATTTGATAACAAGATTAAATACTTCTTTCTTACAATAAGTAAGTTTGTATGTGTTACCCTACGGGCAAATGAGCCTCTGAGGTGATAAATTATATTATTCAACTGATATGACAAAAAAGGTTTCAAAACCTGATAAGAAATTTATGAGCATGTTTATGGGTATTGTTGATGGTGACGGTTATATTGAAATAGGTCCTCAAAAACAGTACAACTCTAGTGGTACAGCTAAGAGTACGATAAGAGCACGTTTAGTCATTAGATTGCATTCAAGAGATTCATATCTTTTAACTTATTTAGCTGATGTTTTAGGTGTGGGTTCAATTTCTAGTCTGGATTCTGTTAATCAAACCATATTAATGTTTACGAAAAAAGATTTAACTGCTGTAATTATACCTTTAATTCAAAAATATGATTTACAGTTTTTAACTGCCAACAGACGTAGTCAATTTGCCCTACTTAATTACATTATAGATAACAATATTGTACATTGGGGTAATGTAAATTTCACTCATTCTTCTTTAGATTACTCAGTTCAAGAATTATTGAATTTTAGTTTTTTTGCTAATTGGTTAGTTGGTTTTACAGTAGCCGAAGGTTCTTTTGGTGTTAAAGGTAAAGGTGAAGCTTTCTTTTCAATTAAGCAAAAAGGTATTGAAAATTACAATATAATTAAAGGTATATGTGTTTTTATCGCTGATAGAGAACCTAAGATAAAAGCTGATTCTGCTAATTGCTATCAGTTAACTTTGTCTTCAAAAGGGGATGTTAAAAAAGTAGTGAATTTTTTTTCTGCTATTGATACTAATTTATGTGGTTATAAGCTTACACAATATAACGAATGACTTATTTATCTAAATACGAGTAAAAGGTATAAAGATATTATTATACCTCATTAAATCATATTCAGCTTATAAAATTCATTTCTTACATATTAATTGATATATATATCGCCTAAAATGCAGGATTTTTAGGTTTTTTGTATATTTAAATTTAGTTTTACTTTCTACCCCTAATCCCTTGATCCCCTCTTTAGAGGGGATTATAGAGGGGGATAAGGGGTGGTCCTCCTCCACCAAGACCATTAAGGGTCCCCACGGGGGGAATAATAGTTGCATCTTTAATATTTCTTTATCGAACCCTATCTTATCAAAAAAAATAAAAGGCTTCAATAGAATAGGTCCTCATAATTTAGATATTTTATCTATAATATTTGGATCACTTCTTGGTAAAGGGGAGGCGGAAAAAATAAAAGATGGTACTCGTATAATTTTTAATTACAAAGCTATGTATTTAAATTATTCACTAACATTACATAATTTTTTATATGCTGTTGGATATTGTTCCCCTGATGCGCCAATTATAAGTAAACAACTAGGTAAAAAGAGTAGACTATATAAAACTATGCGTTTTACTACTTGGACTTATACTAGTTTTGATTGAATATACGATATGTGATATAAAAATAATGTAAAGATTGTTCCAGGAACAATCAGTGAATTTTTAACTCCATTAGCTTTAGCTATTTGAGTAATGGATAGTGGTGTTAAAGTACCCTTAGGTTTAAGTTTTTATAACTGCTTTACATTATCAGAATGCGAATTATTAGTTAGAGCCTTACATAAAAATTTTGGGTTAAAAGTTATTATATATAATAAGGGAATACCATCTCTATATTGTATATATATACCTAAAGAATCTATGATTTGTTTAAGGGATAACATTAGTAATTATGTCATTCCGGGTATGAAGTATAAATTACTTGATTAAAGGGAGGTATATCAAAAAAAATAAAGCTAAGAATTTTAGTATAGTCTAGTGTTAATATAGGAAGTAATCTTTACTGATAATCCTGTTAAATAACACTAAGGCGATACTTGTGAAAACAGGTCAACTATGTTTGTTTAACATAAAGACCGTCGGTAGAGTAAACTATCGTGACAAGACTGGTCCACAAGTGGGTGTCTGAAAGGATGCTTAATGTACAGTCGGAATCTTTCTATATATCTTCCTACTTTAGACCTTAAGGACGAAGGTAGCCGGTATAAGTATAGATATATAGCACAAGGCACTATATTATATTAATTTTAATATCTTTAGCTAGTTTGTTTAGCTGCGTTCTATTAAAATATTAGTGTACAGGGTTTACTTGTTTTAAACACGGAAAGTCTGCATTAGATCTTTCCGAGATTTTCAATCTAGAATAAGAAAATTAAAGATTTGGCTACAGTTGAACAGCGAAGTAATAGCTGTAGTAAAATACCACTGTATGCTGGAAACTCTTACACTTGTTAAGACAATCAGCAGGAAACCAAAGTAAAGAAAAATAATTATTTTTTTTTTTTATGAGTAGGATCCTCAGAGACTATACGTGGTACATATTCTTGACCCCTCTAGCCAGTATTAAGGAAAGGAATACGATTTTTGTGCTACGAAGTAGGGCTTTAACTGATAGAATATGAAGATATAGTCCGATCCGTTAAAGTGATTAACGATAGGAGAGTCGCGCCTCCACCTTTAAAGGTAAATTTTTCATCATCTATCCAGCGGTTTTACGAATGGTTAATTATAATAGATGATTGGGTTACTTTTTTGATAAAACAAAGGTTTATTTGTATTACTTTTTTAATATCACCTTTTATACCCGCATATTTTCAAATTTATTGTACAAATTCTTCGCGACAAAGTCACACTATTAGGATGAGTGAAAAAAATATGGTTGATGGTATATATGAAGGTGTCGATAAAGAATTACCCAAATCACGTCATGAATTTATTGAGTGGTTTGTAGGCCTTTGTGAAGCAGAGTCTAGTTTTTTGATCAGAATAAGAAAGAATGAAAAAGGAGCAGTGTCAGGTTTTGAATTCATATTTAGAATTTATTTACATCGATATGATAGAAATACTCTTGAATTCATCAAAAATACCTTGGGATGCGGTAGATTAAATTCCGAAAGAGATGTTGTAGTTTTTAGTATATCTCAATTAAGTGATATTGAATCCGTATTGATTCCTATATTTGAAGAATTTCCGTTAAACTCTACCAAATATTTGGATTATTTAGATTTTAAAAAAGCATTTTTTATGTTTAAATCTCGTAAGAGTAATGAGTTAAGTTTACTAGATATGAATTCAAGTATTATTGAGTTAAAGGATGGTATGAATACTAAAAGAATTAATTTTTCTTTACCTGAGAATCATAGCGTTAGAATTACAGGTAACTATTTAATAGGTTTACTAGAAGGAGATGGGTCATTTTATTTAAATAAACAAGATTTGACTGTACGTGTTTCACTTGGTACTACTACAGTAAATAGAATAGTTTTAGAGAAAATACGTGAATTTATTTTAAGTTTATTGGATGAACATTCTTATTTACTAGGTAGTACTACAAAATTAATCAGCATTAAGGATAAAAAAGTAGTTAAAATTAATCAAAAACCTTTCTCTATTTTAGAAATTTCACAAATAGATTTTATTTGTAATATATTAATACCCTATTTTGACAGTATAGAATTTAGAACTAAAAAATACCAGGATTATTTGGATTTTAAAACCATAGCTTTTTTAATATTAGAAGGTAAATATTTAACTGATAAAGGTAAAGAGTTAATTATTAAATTAGGTGATACTATGAATAATAATAGATTATCTACTAACTCTAATCCGGTAGTTTTAGATGAAACTATTAAATCGGAGCTTATAAATTTAATTAAGTCTGAACCTTTAATACATATAGATTCTGAAGGTAGAGCTATGATAGTATCTAATAAAAAATACATTCGATCTACTTATATTATAAAAGTTTATTTTTTAAACGGTTCTTTTAATTATTTTACTAATGGAATTTCTTGTGCTAAATTCTTACATATTAGTAATACTACTGTAACTCAACGTTTAAATGATGGTAAACCTGTAAAAAATAAAGAAGGGCTAGTAATTGCTCAATGTATGAAAAGAATAAAAGTTTACTCTTTAAATTCTGACAAAAAAGACTAAGTACCACCTACTGGTTAATTTGTATTACCAATCTTATAAGTGCTGTTCCTTGAATTGGGCAAGATATCGTTGAGTCAAAAAAAATTACAGTAATTTTTAATTTGTGCTTTTTAGCTATTATATTGTTTTTATCTAAAAAATATATTTCTCTACCTACAATTGGTATTATCCATAAACACGCTTTAAAAATAGGTAATAAAAGCTTAAGATTAAATAAACAAGAATATGTTTCAATTCCTTCATCGTTTTTAGCCTTTTTAGTAGGATTGATCGATGGAGATGGATATATTCAAGTTACTAAAACATCTAAAGGATTTATAACTATTAAGTTGGTTATCTCGCTTCATTTAGAAGATATTTCTACTTTAGAATATATTCGTTCCGGTTTAAAAATAGGTAAAATTAATGTTTATAAGGATTTAAAAAGTCCGACTTGTAAATTAGTAATTAACAAAACAGATTTACAAGAAATATTATTTCCTTTACTTATATATCACAATATTTTCTTCTTAACTGTAACTAGAAAGGATCAATTTAATTTAGCTATGTATATAATGAAAAATGATATTAAATTATTTAATCAAATACAAAATATTAATAATATACCTGCTGTTTTTGAATTACCTAAAAATGCATTGGATTATACATTATTACATTTTTTTAGAAATTGAATTGTAGGTTTTACATGTTCTGAGGGTTCATTTTTTATTCAAAGCAATAAGGATGGTTGTTTTCAATTAAAACAAAGAATTCATACTAATCTATTTGAAGCATTTAAACTAATATTTGATACTAATAGAAAAATAGATAGAACTTCCCCGGAGGGGGAGTTCCTCCCGGGGGAGAGAACTAATAATTTTAATCAATTTAGTGTTAGTTCTAAATCAGATATACAAAAAGTTATAAATTTCTTTTCAATTTCAGATTTACATTCTTTAGTTGGATTGAAATATATTCAATATGTTAAATGATTAAATAATTTACGAGCTAGTCCACGTTATAGTAAATTAAATTATCCTGATTTAAGTTAAAGCCGTCGATTAGGCTTACGTTGTAGGTGATATTATTAGCCAAAAAGCATAAATAAATGTAATGGGCTCCTTAAAATAGTAAGGTTTTAATCTTATTCTATTTTAGAGGCAAATGGGGAAAATTACAAGGACATCTAATAAATAACCTCCACTTTATTAGATTATTTGTAGCGGTGTTTAATTCGGTATTTATAAAGGTAATTAAAAACGTTCAACGACTAATGAGTGAGTTATACCAACAATAAGCTCAACACGATAACCCCAAAACCTTCGTATTATTGCAAAGGTTTAATATATAGTCTAAATACATCTGTGAGGGTGTAAAGTATAAGTTAAATATTATACGATTTACGTGTCATTTGAGGAGGTTTTTCTGTTAACAATGCAACTTTAAATAGATTCTTTGCTTTACATTTTGTATTACCCTTAGCTGCTGAAATAAAAATAGGGGTATTAAAATTTGCCAAATTGCTTGGAAGACAAAATAACAATAATACTAGTTTTTTGTAAATAAGCAGCAAAGTATAATTAAATTTTATTATTTTAATATATAACCTAAGTAGTATATGCTTTTGATTTAACATGAATTATTTATTATCAAGGGAACTTCGCCCAATTGTTGTTAAACTACTAATTTTAGTCCTTTTAAGGTTGTGGCTAAATAGTCATCAAAAAGCTTATTATACCGGCCTCTCCTCCCGAAGGGACTAGGCGTGTATAGTTGCGCAAAAGTAAACTATCTGGGTGGAGCCCCCCCACAATTATATATAATTGTGGGTTGTATGTTTATATTAGGATTTCAATTACGAGGACGCTAGCATACTTCTCATCCCCCCGGAGGGGGGATATGGAATATAAATTTAAATTTAATTTTAGTTATATGCGTTCAACGACTAAACGGCAGAATAAAATATATTAATTATTTTATATGATATAGTCTAAACATTATCGTGAGATAATGAAATATATCCGTTTAAATTTACCCCACGGTCGGCGACCCTTGAGGTCTTATACCTGGGTTGAGGGATGGATATAATAATATATGAATATTGTATTATCACTTTCCTTCCTTGCCGTAGTAGTAGCAAAGTCTTATAATTTAAATATTAAAACTTATGATTATTGAGTTTCTAAGATAGAGTTAACTAAGACTCATGTTACTAGGAAAAGGGAAATAATAGAACCAAATGTCGATGTTAGATTTTTAAGTTTCTTAATTGGTCTTATAGATGGTGATGGTTATATACAAGCTAAAAAATCTAAAGGTTATATAGAATTTAATTTAATTATAACCTTTCATAATAGAGATTTAGCGACTTTCGAATACCTTATAAGTAAATTACATTTTGGTGTTATAGCTAAAATTAACTCAAGTACAAGTAGACTTATTATATATAATTTTGAGTTAAAGTATATTTTAGTTCCTCTTTTACTAAAACATAGCCTGTTCTTTTTAACCAATAACAGAATTAATCAGTACAATTTATTATTATATACTTTAGAGAATAATCTTAAAAAGTGAGAATTTTTACCTAAGGTTATTCCTAATTATATACCTTGAGTTATGGAGACGCCTGAGGATATAATGCAGAATGTTTTTTACTTTAAAGATTGATTTATTGGTTTTGTAGTAGCTGAGGGTTCTTTTTATGTGCAAGCTAATAAAGAAATATGTTTCAATGTAGGTCAGAGAGGAAATAGTGTTTTAATGAAGACTATTTATTTATTATTTGAACCTAGCAGAGGCCTTGATTACACCAAAAGTAAGGATATATCAATTGTTCGTATGTCATCACTAAAAGATATACAAAAGGTTGTTAATTTCTTTTCTTTTGATAACCATTATCCTCTTACAGGGTATAAGAAAGAAAGTTATATAGTTTGATTAAAAGCTTTAAAAGAATCTGACAGATATAAAGGTCTAAATTTTCCTTTAACAGGGAAAGAAGTAGGAGTTCTAGACTAGAGCAAACTAAATATTATAAATTATACAGTATAATATTAGCGTTTACCTACCTAGGTTATTCTACAAGGAATATTATTACTATAAATAAACATAGTAATAATATAATTGTTATATTAGCAGCTTTAGTATTAATGCACATGATTGCTTTACATGATACAGCGGGATCTGGAAATCCTTTAGGACTTTCAGGTAATTATGATAGAGTACCTATGGCGCCCTACTACCTATTTAAAGATTTAATTACTATATTTATCTTTATTTTTGTATTAAGTATATTTGTATTCTTCATGCCCAATGTTTTAGGAGATAGCGATAATTATATAATTAGGTTGCTAGTTATTGTCAGAATGAACTTCTGGCTATTAGAAACTATCAAATTGCGGGAACTCCCTAAAGCTTTTTCAACCCAACAATCATGGTAACATAGATTGTGTCACAGGTAATGACTCGTGGTATGGTAAAATCGAAAAAGATTATTTTAGTATTTTCTTATTTCATTCTCCTTAAAAAAGCTTATTTACTTTTTTAGTTTAACCCACATTAAAATCTCCGATTTTAAAAGCGCCTTATTTTTTATAAAAAGTTCGTAAAGTCCTAATAAAAAAAAAATACATTTTTTTTTATTATGGACTCTGCGAATTTTACTGCCCGTAGGGCACCAAAAACACTCGAAGGGCTAAAAATTAATAAAAAACATACCGTGAGGGCAAGAGAGATGATAAGTAATTACAGATAAACGGGTAATCCGCAGCCAAGTACCTAGTTTAATTTATTTGGTACGCAGTTCATCGACTAAACGTTAGTTGGCGTTATTTATATAATGCTTAAGATATAGTCAAGCCCCTTTCGAAAGAAAGCAGGATATTCTTCTATGTGAATATTCCGTTAAATGGATGGGTTTAAACCTATTTAGGGAGAAGGCCTTAGTTAGGCGTATCTGTTATACATGTTGTTCTATCTATACTTGTTCAAAGACTGGTAGTAACGAATCCTCTACGGATCTGGAAAATCCTCACCTAACTGAACAAGACGATAATAAATGTCTTCTTAAAGGAATATTAGGAAGTAAAGATATGACTCTTATTGAAGTTAAAAGTTTATTTTTGACTTTAAAAAACTCAGATTCTTTGTATAAAGGGTCTCGCCTCCTGCGGTTCCAGTCGTCGAAGACGACGCCCGGAACTGAAGAAGAATTTCGTACTCTTGCTAACGGTTTCTGACAAGCGGAAGGGTATATTGGAGGTATTTTTAGATCCGGTTTAAATTTTTATCCTATTTGCTCGGTAACTCAGTTGTTTTCGGTTGAAACTGCAGAATTTTTTATTAGATTAGACAAAGCTTTAAAAAATAAAGGTACTTTTAGTATAACTTTAAATAGCTTTGGTAAATTTGTTATCGCTTATAGATTATCTGGTTGAGATACTTTATTTTCAATTTTTGTTCCTTATTTCTATATGCTATATGGCGAAAAATACCAAGCTATTTTTAAACTAAAAAAAATTTTTGAATTAAAAAATTATATTAAATACCATAATTCAGATAATATGTCTAAAGTTCTCTTAGTAAGTATTGTTTATTCATTAACTGCTCATTCTCCTCGTTATAAAGTAGGTTTAGAAGAAAAATTACTATCTTTAAATCTAAATCCGGATTTATTGAAAGAATTACCTTCGGTTACCTACAAAGAAAATAACTTCAAACCTTCTTTTTTATTTATAATGGGATTCTTTTTAGGTGACGGTACTTTACATTTGAAACTCGAATGGAAAGAAAAGAATAGTACTGTTGTTATTATTCCTTTGTTTAATATATTACAATCTAATGTTTATTCTAATAATCATATAATGGAATTAATGACTAGTACTTTAAATACTCTTAATATCAAAACTTCTTTAGAGAAAGGTGTAAATACTTGCACTTTAATCGTTAAGGGTATTGATAATGTATTTAATTCTTTATTTCCTTTATTGAAAATTTATTCACATTTCTTATATGGAAAAAGAGATAGTTTTAATTTATTAGTTTGAGTAGAACGGCTTATTAGGTCAGGAGGTCATCATACTTATTTTGGTTTAAAGGCACTTATTGATAAAATATATGCTGAAACTAATGAACGTTTTACAGACAAGGATGTTTGAATGGGTCGTATAGAGGACTGATTAAGAGCAGTATCTGCTCGTAGAGAATGAGGGGAATACTATATTTCTCCTATATATACTTCCACTAAAGAGATTAGAGGTTGACAAGTACGTTTTGCCTCAACTTTAAAATTACCTAAGTCTAATAAAGCCAAAGCAGTTTTTATGAACTCAACGTACGGTGGGCAAGCCAAAGCTTTAGCTGCTGCTGTGCAATACAGAGATAAGATTTTATTAGATTGGGTGGAGAAATTAGTCAGACATATAGAATAAGTAAGAAAGATCGGGTTAAATGCTTTTTAACTAGAGTTTAATACATGGCCGTCACATAGTCTACATATACGAAGTCTGCACGGTCGCCAATATATCAGATGTAAGTAGGGAGCAGGCTAGTGTTTATAAAATAATTAGATACCCTATGCTAAGGTTATCTGAGCGATTACTGCAATTACTAATACTCAGCATGATAGTCGTACTGTTTATGAGGAAAATTCAATTAAGCCTACCTCTAAGATATCACTGCACCCTCAATGGGTAACGGGTTTCTCGGATGGTGAAGCTTCATTTGGGTTAGATTTGGCTAAGAGTTCTACTTTGCATAGCGGTTGACAGATTTTACCTGCTTTCAAGATTCTTTTACATAAAAAAGATTTAGCACTTTTACAAGAGATTCAAAATTATTTCCATAACTTAGGTCAAGAATTAGGTAAAACTTGTTTAGGACATATTTCAGTTTCTGGGGACCAGGCTATGTTTAGAGTTAGTTCTATACCTCAAATTCAGAATGTTATTATTCCGCACTTTGACAAGTATCCCTTGGTAACTCAAAAACTAGCTGACTATCTTCTATTTAGAGACGCTATTAAATTAATTAGTCATAAGGAACATTTAAGTACTGAAGGGTTATATAGTATTATAAATATTAAAGCATCTCTTAATAGAGGGTTATCTGCGAAATTAAATGAGGCTTTTCCTAATAGCGTGAAAGTTAGTCGACCAATAGTGGCAAATCAAAGAATTCCTCATAGTATGTGAATAGCTGGTTTTACTTCGGCCGAAGGATGTTTCTTGGTTAGTTTATTCAAAAGTACTACTAAATTAGGTATCACACCTAGATTAGTCTTTAGTATTACTCAACATACTCGTGATGAGGAAATTTTACAAAATTTGGTTACTTATTTCGGGTGTGGTCGTTATGCTAAGAGAACTACCGGGGAAGCAGGGGATTTTATATGTTCAAAATTATCGGATATCGTTGAAAAAATCATTCCTTTTTTTTATGAATACCCTATAATTGGTTATAAGGAAAAAAATCTTGAAGATTGAAAAAAGGTAGCTAATTTAATTAAATCTAAGGCTCATCTTACTCAAGAAGGATTAGATCTCATTTCTAAATTAAAATCCGATATGAATAAGTAGTTATTTAAATTAATTTTCTTTATAAATACCGTGCGGAAAGATGTCTCCTTTATTAAGTTTTATTCTTTAAAAGAGTCGTATGTTCAACTTGTGGAGGACAAGATAAAGCTTTAGCAACTGCTGTGCAATATAGAGATAAAATTCTTTCAGATTGAATTAACCACAATTTTTAACTATAAAAATCTGATTTTCTACCGCCTCCCTTTTTTATAATAAATCAAAAAAAGGAGGTAAGTTAGAGGTAACAGTAAGTATAACTAAGTATATTTGGGCAAATCCAATGCAAACTCCTCCAGCTATAGTTCCAGAGTGATAGAAAGAAAAAAGGATGTCACTTAATCTCGCTATATGCTGGAAACTTCTAAATTTAGTTCCTAAATAAATTAGGACAATCAGCAGGAAACTCTTATATTGGAATTAACTTGAAAATTCTATTTTAGAGGATCCTCAGAGGCTATACGCGAGACAATTTTAAAATTTAATAGTAAGTCTTATTATACGATAAATCTTACGTAAATATTAATATTAAATTGAAGATATAGTCCGAACATAGTAGAAATACTATGAATGTTAACATTAGTAAAATCAAGGATATTTCTTCTTATATTCCATTATGTTTTTCACCTAGTCCGGTACTACAACGTTCTACCAAAGGAATCAAACGTTTGTCTTCTTCGGAAAGAGCTTTACTTGAGTTTCCGGATGAAGTTAAGGAAATATTGGTTGGAATTTTATTAGGTGATGCCCACATAGTACGAAGATCATCAACTGCTAATTCTAGACTAGTTTATGCTCAAACCGCTGTAACACATAAGGAGTATTTTGATTATGTATTAAGTTTTTTTCTACCTTATTGCGTTAATGATTATACTCCTCAGTCTAGAATAGTCAGAGATAATAGAACTAAAAAAACGTATAGTGCTATATCTTTCACAACTATGCAACTTCCTTGTTTTAATGAATTTAAAAACAATTTTTATAAATTAAATGTGAAATTAGTTCCAGATAACATTTATGAATTGTTAACTCCTTCCCCTCCACGGAGGGGACCCTTCCGGGAGGGGTCCCGTCAGGGAAGAGGGTTGGCTTTTTTATTAAAAAAAAATATTATAGAAGGAACTATTAAATTTATTTTATCGGATATTTATTAAATTCTAGGATGGCAGCTGCTTCGTTAGCAAGCCGCCTAATAAGGATGAATCGTCACCTAATAAAAAAGAATAGCTTTATAACTATTATAATTTTGCTATTTTTAAGATTTAGTTTAAGGTAATTGCTTAGGCATGTATTCCTTATTAAATAGAAATGATTTTTTTGATCTTTTTGAAAATCTTGACTGTTTAGCTTTTATACCAGTTGTTTCATATAATGATGCCTTTTCTAATAAAAAATTAGCCATTACAGATAATAAGGGTAAATCGGGAATATATCGTTGAACTCATTTAGAGTCCAAAAAATCTTATATAGGGAGTAGTGTAAATTTAGGTTTAAGATTAAGAAATTATTTTAACCTTTCTTTTATTTCTCATCCTACCCGTAATATGATGGTTATTAATAAAGCTCTTTTGAAATATGGATATTCTAAATTTAAGTTTGAAATTCTTGAATATTGTGGTCCTAAAGAGTTGGCAATAAGAGAGCAATATTATATGGATCAATTGTGTCCTGAATATAATGTATTAAAAACTGCTTATTCATCATTAGGTTATAAACATTCTGAAAATACGTTAGTCAAAATACACAGTAATCTTGAAAAGTTGAACTTAAGTAAATCTGTTAAAGTTGTGGTTACTAATTTAGAAACTAATGTTTCAACGGAATATATTTCTTTAAGAGAGGCAGCTAAAAGTCTTAATACTAATAAAACCACTTTGAAAGAATATATTTTTAAAAATATACCATATAAAGGTATATATAAATTAGAATCTAACTTATCTGTGTCTAATTATTCAAATTATTTAAATCACCCTGCTTCTAAAAAAATAGAAGTTGTTGATTTAGAATTAAATACTGTAACTAACTATACTTCTATTAGGGCTGCGGCTAGAGATTTAGATATAGGATTTGCTTCTATTGGGACATATTTGAAACGTAATCAAAAAAGCCCTTATAAAGGTAGATACATATTTAAGAATGTTTTATAAACTAGATGGAAGTCGACATGGTAGCGGTATGCATATTGGTGTTTATGCTTTTACTAATACTGATGTGGATAAGCTAATGTTTACTTTACAAGATAAATTTAATATTAAATGTTCTATACATTATAACCGGGATAAAAAACCCCGTATTTATATATTCAAAGAATCTATGGATACTTTAATAAATTGAGTTAAACCTTTTTTTATTAAAGAAATGTTATATAAATTGGGACTATAAAGCTTTTAGCCTTTCCATGCTGATATACATTTAGGTTTATGAGATTAGATAATACTGATTTTAATTTATTGATCTTTTACCTTTCTACGCAATTTTAAGATCTATCCCTAATAAATTATTAGGAGTTATTGCTATGTTAAGTGCAATCTTAATAATCTTAGCTTTACCTCTAGTAGATTTAGGAAGATCAAGAGGTTTACAATTTAGACCTTTAAGTAAAATAGCCTTTTTCATATTTGTAGCAAATTTCTTAATCTTAATGCAAATTGGTGCAAAACATGTGGAAGATCCATTTATCTTACTGGGACAAATTAGTACTATTTTATATTTTGGGCATTTCTTAATTATAATGCCAGCAGTAAGTTTATTAGAAAATACTCTAGTAGACTTATATTATAATGATATCGGAACAAAGCAAGCCAAACCGAGTAAGGTATGCTTGAGATTCTAATCGTAAATTAACAAGTTCTAGCTCCTCGCGGGGAGGAGCTTGTCTCCTCCCTCGGGGAGCAAGGCTCCCCTCTGGGGAGACTAGAAATAATAGATTAAATTCTAATAGTAATTTAGCTATTAGATCATTTAGTACAACTAAGCCTTTACGTGCAGATCCCGTATCTTATGCTGCATGATCTTTAGTTGTTAAAAATACAGCAGCTTTTTATCTAACTAAATTTAAACTAGGTGGTTTTCTTATTACTAGCTTTGGTTTAAGTTGCTATTTGGGGGATTTTACCTTTACAGAATTTGTATCTATACATTCTAATTCTATTAATGATTTACTTTCTAGTTTTGATTGTGATAAAATAACATTAGCTGTAAAAAATATGACTAATATTTCTTCTTCTTTTGGTAATACAGGAACAGGCGATTGAAATCCTTTAGGTAGAAGTAGTTTAGATTATAATTCTGTGAATTGATATTTCAATATCAATTGACGTATTTTTAAAGTTTGCACTGGTATAGTATTAATAGGTATAATTTGACTTTTTGTTTCTTTAATAGATTTAGCTGTTAATATATTTGAATGATTAAAATCTAAAGTTATAAGTATTAATTTTGGTAATTTATTTAATTTTAACTTTTCAAGAAAATTCAATAAAGGATATAAAACTTATACTGGTGTGGAAAATAGTTCACAGAATTATAATACTGCTGCAGCAGCAGCAAATACTAATAACTATAGTAATTATAACAGAATTTATAATTTAAATAGAGTATTAGTAGGTTTAGGGTGGGGGTCTTTTAAATTAGCAAAACGTGATGGTGATGATGGGGACGATCATAATAATAATAATAATAATAATAACAAAGATTTAAGTTACGATAATTTAAGAGCAGAGTTACTTGTTTTACTTGTTAATACTTTATCTGAACTTAGAAATATAAAATGACATATTGAGCAAACTATCGAGATGTTTTTATTACAACCTGAGACTTTCACAATGCATAGTTTTATAGATTTAATATCACATATAAATGAATTTGTTAATATCTTTAATGATAATATGCGATTAGCGCTTCAAGTAAGGAATGGATTATATACCCAGTATCTTCCAGAAAACCACGATGGTTTTTTATTAAGTAATCTTTTATTGCCGGAAGTTACCGGTACTATAGTTATCGGAGAGGATAATTCTGATGTTTATCTTGCTTTACTAAATCTACGGTCTAATCAACTAGTAGAGCTAATAAGAGAGATCAATCCGTATTATTTTCCTGATTTACCTTAAATTGAGGATCCAGGATCAGGTTATGGGCGTTAATAGAAGTTATGGTATTAAAAGTACTAAGTAAGAAAATATACAAAGTGAGGAAAGTTAGGGAAAACCTTGGAATTTTTCTTACCACTTGTACAAGATACTCTTAGAGGGGGGGGTATAGTCGTCTTAAGACCCCCCCCCCCACCACCTCCCTAACACTCTTTTACTTTTCTACGCAATTTTAAGATCTATCCCTAATAAATTATTAGGAGTTATTGCTATGTTAAGTGCAATCTTAATAATCTTAGCATTACCTCTAGTGGATTTAGGAAGATCAAGAGGTTTACAATTTAGACATTTAAGTAAAATAGTATTATTTGTATTTGTAGCAAATTTCTTAATCTTAATGCAAATTGGCGCCAAACACGTTGAATATCCATTTATCTTGTTAGTACAAATTAGTACTCTTTTATATTATGGACTTTTTTTCATAGTTTCTTTTTTAAGTGGTATATAAAATACTTTAATGGATTTCCAAAGTAAAAATAACTAGTATCCATATCTATTTTATACGCAGCCTAAATAGGTGTTTTACTAGGAATTGTAAACTGATTAGATAACTTTTAAACAAATTACCTAATTTCGGGGGGGGGGTATAGGATATTTAATGATGTTATACCCCCTCTACCTCCTTTTCCCATTCCTACTGTATCTTGTTGTTGCTACCACGGCAGGATATATCCTTGCATCCTCCGAGGATATAAGCATGTCTAATTTAGGTATAGTAAATAGCTGTTGTTTAGTAAATAATAGTGAAGCTGCAAAAATTCAATTTATCCCCTCCAAAAAAAAAAGAATATAAATTTTTTAATAAGGCCTGCGGACGCAGGTAAAAATTAGAATAAAAAAGTTACATTTTTTAGTTCTTCATCCCCCACACTTAGGGTAGTTCTTTTTTATGCAGCGCGAAGGTGAATAGTAAACTTTGTATTTATGGTATATTATGTCATTCTAAACGACTTTGTAAATATTTTAAGGTTACTAGGGAGTGTAGTTGTTAGTAATTATTCTATAATATATTGGTATAATACCTACAAAGTATGTTTGCGCCGGTGTTCCCTATAGGAGGCGTAGCCCCTGACCGAGGCGTAGTCCCGCAGGGTATAGTAGTAAATTAAGCTTATATATTAACTAAATATAACTTATTCTATCTTTACGTTTATTTTCCTTAGGTTGTAAAGATCTATATATATAAAAGTGGTGATAAATAATCAGCAGTTTATTACTAGCTATAACTAATGTTTTTAATCGGTTAATATCTCGTAATTTATATCTAGTATTATATAGTAAATTTCCCCTCCTCTTAGGTCCAGAAAAATAAAAATAATATTTTAAAATTTTTATTCTTTTTTTTGAGCTTGCACCTGAAAATATAGACCCTAAGGTCCTTGGACCTGGGGTGAAATATATAATAAATAATTTTTTGTATAAGTATGTAGGTATAGGCTGCGGCAGATAAAATCCTTTCGCGTTATATAGCCGCTAATTGTTTATATTCAAAATTATATTTACGTATATACCGTTGTTTTTAGTAATTTTTTTTTTCTTTTTATAGCCCTTCGCTCCGCGAAGGGCTACCTATCAGGTAGCCCAGGTTTATTTTTTAGTTCTTCCCCTTATCCCTATGGGGATTATGGGGATGAACATACCTACGGTATGTTCATTTTAGTTATTTTAGCTACTGGCTGAGTTTGCTCCATAATAAAAATAATAAAAAAAATTAGAAAGGCGGGGATTCCCTAAAGGGAATCCCTACCTCGTCGGTATTCCGTTCCGATAAGTGGGGGGGGGGTAATAGAAAAATTTTTAAGTCTTAATTATTGAATTTAACTTTTAATATAAGGTTATGAGTAATAGTTATTATTCTTATATATTGAATTAAATATTAATATTAAGTATAAGATTTAATAAATCTTATTTAAAATTAATAGTATAGTAAAGTAAAGAATAGATAAAACTTAATCTAATGGTAGTAGTATATTATAAAGCTGGTGTAGCAGCCTGTTTAATATGGCTAAATAAATTCTGAAGGTACGATGCCGGTTTTTCTTTAGGTGTGGCGGTATTTTCGTATGCCGCCTTCGTCTTATATGAAAAGGAAGTGAAATAGATTATGAAGTAGATGGTTTACACTTTGATTGCAAATCTTAAGTAAGGGGTTCGATTCCTCCATAATCTTAATTATGTGATTAAATTTATCGTTAAATATATATTTATCTGTCTTGAATAAGATATTATTTAGGCGCAAGCTGGCTTATCACGCACCTAATCCCTATCCCCCCCCAGGGGGGGGGATAGGGGACTTCTCATCCCCTCATCCCCCTCAGGGGGATGAGGGGATGAGGGGGATGAGGGCGAAGATGAATCTATTAGGTGCACGATAAGTAAAAAAAAATCTCTTATTTAGATTTTTATTTATAACTTCTAGCTATTTATTTACAGGTGAAGCCTACCTTTTTACTGTAGGAGGGTAGGTAGTTAACAGATAATTTGGTCGATTTAAGCAATATACTACTGCTTTATAATACCAATTTATCACTTTTCTATCTGTTATTAGGTAGAAAAGTGATATTAATTAAATTAAAATAAATGAAGTTAGAATCCTTTATAATTATTATACAATTGTAGGGATTCTAATTAATTTTGTAAAGCATTCTGGGTTAAATAATTGATTACCATAAGACAAGGACAAAATTCGGATAAATATATTGATAATAATATTGTTTATTATCAGGAAGATAAAGAAGAAGATACGGATAGGCCGTTTATTTATAAAACTCTGCAGAGTAATCTTTATAAAAATGCTCAAATATTTAATTTAAAGTCTTCAGTTTCTGTTTGGACAGAAAGATGATTTTGATCTACAAATGCCAAGGACATTGGAACATTTTATTTAATTTTTGCCTTATTTTCAGGATTACTAGGTACAGCGTTTTCTGTTTTAATTAGAATGGAATTAAGTGGACCTGGTGTTCAATACATTGCGGATAACCAATTATATAATAGTATCATTACAGCTCACGCTAAACTATAGTATATCTATAAATACTTATAGGTCGGCGTATAATTCAGCCAAACTCCGGGAAAGCCCTAAAGCTTTAGTAACCAAAGATAAAAAGGAAACTTCTTATTTGGCCTGATTAATGATTCAGGGTATGGTAATATCACTAAAGATAGATAATTTTCTTCTGTAAATGGGTAATCGCGGATCTAAATCAGTAATATTATATTATTGTAAAAGAGCAACGAGTAGACGGTTGTCCTTAAATAATCCCATATTATGGGTGTTTTAGGTTAAGGTGTACTCTAGCAGCCTGGATACAGGTGGTATAAAGAATAGATTATTTACCAGCTAATATAGTAGTTTATGGTAAAGAAGTAATACTAATCACCGTTCTTTTTTTTTCTAAAAAGGGGGGGGGTATGATAAGATTAGTATTAGCCAAGGAAGATTAAAGTTATAATAAATAAATTTATTATAACGTTATCGCAGATAAAAAATAAGAGAAGTAGTTATAGATAACATGAAAAAGGTAAGGTTTTTAATTGAAACTTTTCTCTGTTTGCTTAGGTATCCACCGTAAGAAATGAAAAAGTATATAGGACAACATGTAAATGCAATCCTGAAAAATCGATTTAAAAAACTTTATTCGTTGTTTTTCTCCGTTCTTTTAGGGAGGTGGATGCCCAATAAAGATACGAACTAGGAAGCCGGATAAGGTGCAATTCCGTAACAAAAAGCGATTTCATGTAGCCCAATAAGTTAAAGCGTAACGGTAAGTGTACATTGTTACTTAAGAGTAATTTTGTTTGTTCGATCTTCCTCTAATTAGATTAAGATCGGATAAATATCCCCTTAGTTATCGAAGCCTTAATAAAAAAAAAAGGTAAGGTGAAAAAGGGTTTTTTAAGGGTTGGCTGTTGGTTTCGATATATTTCTCCCTTTTCTTAAGGTGTCTATTTGGGCCGCTTTAAAATAGGAAAGAAAGTAGGATAAGGTGCAATCCCGTAACGAAAAGCGATTCAACAGCCCGGGTGACGAGCCGTAATATCAATAAGTTAATTCCAAATAAACAAATAAATTAAATAAAATAAAAAAAAATATATATTCTTCTAGTCTTTCTTGGTTTCTTTAGTAAATTTACCTTAATTGTATATAACCTCCCTCCCAAAGCTACAAGTAAAATACAAATCGCCAGTAGGGGGGTCAAAGTTATGAAAACGATATTAATGATCTTTTTTATGGTTATGCCTGCATTGATAGGTGGGTTTGGAAATTTCCTAATGCCCTTAATGAATCTTAATTACAAGAATAAAACTTACTTAAAATTAAGTAGAAAACCTTTAACATACCAAGGGGGGGGATCTGTCCTTGTCCAAGGGAGACGGGGGTATTAAATATAACTATCCTAAAGGGTTTTGCAATAAAAGGTTAAAGTCAACTTTAAGTAAAAATAATATAAAAAATAATCTTGATCTTAAGCCTTGATTTATAACAGGGTTGATATACGCGTAGGTAAGTTTTATTACATCATTGCGAAAAACTTCTACTCGTCGGTGTGGATGAGAAGTCCGGTCTACGTTTAAATTAGGTTTACACTCTAGGGATCTACCACTCTTGGAAGCAATAAGAAATTATTGAGGGGGGGGGGGTATTGGTTCTATCAATAAGAGTGGAGATAATTTATTGGTTTACAGAGTGTCTTCTATAAAAGATTTAGCAGTAATATTCGATCATTTTGCTCGTTTTCCTTTAATAACGCAAAAGCGTGCGGATTTTTAACTTTTTTTAGTTCTTTTTTATGCTGCGCCCAGTTTCAAGAAGATAATCTGGAAGACACACTACCTTAGAAGGTCTACAGGATATAATTAACATAAGGGCTTCAATGAATAATGGGTTAACTGGGCGCAGCGCCCCCTCAGTAGCCGACAAAGTCTTATAAAAAATACATTTTTTATTAGCCAGAGGGGAATAATTAAAAATTGCTTTTCCTAATACTATCCATATTCTAAGGCCTATTGTACCTGCAGATGAACAAATAATCCCAGATCCCCCAAGAGTGACAGGTTTTGTCTCAGGGGAAGGTTACTTCTCTATTGGAATCACTAAGTCTAGTGAGACTAAAACAGGTTATGTTGTCCAGTTAAGATTTAAGTTAACACAACATTCCAGAGACGAATATTTATTGAAAAGCTTTATAGCTTATTTCGGTAGTGGAAGTTATTACAAATACCCTAATAAACCTTTAGGGGATTACCCCCTCAGCCCCTATGGACTGAGGGGGGGGGGGCTCCGCCCAGATGTGTAAGTTTTGCAGATATCTCTAATAAGCTATTACCTTTTTTTAAAGAATATGCTATATTAGGTGTTAAAGCTTTAGATTTTAACGATTTTTGCTTAGGGGCTGATATTATAAAGTAAAGCTCATCTTACACCTTCGCTCCGCGACCCCTTCCTCTCCTTGAGCCTGCGAAGCAGGCGGAAGAGGAAGGCGGGGAAGGTTTAGCTCGTATAAGGACTTTAAAAGAAGGTATGAATAAAGGTCGAAAGTAAGTGTATGTAATTTAGATGGGTGCTAGCTTTAAGCTTAAATTAAACATCGCTCTAACAAGTAAAGTATTTAAGGGTTCGTGTTTGAGCGCACCTCGTAAGATACTTCTCATCCCCCAGATCCCCCTCCGGGGGGATGAGGGGGATGAGAAGTAGAATCTATATCCCCATATCCCCCAGATCCCCCTCCGGGGGATGAGGGGGATGAGGGGATGAGAGGTGCACTCAAACTAAAAAAAGGAATTTCCTTAAATTAATTACCCTGTAAGCAGCGTTTTATTTTTTTTTTTTCTTTTCGCTAGCACTTCTTAGGGGAGAACTATCAAACTACGGGGACGCCTTAAAGCTTCTTATACCAAAGATATAATTGAAAAATTATATGTGGCTGAAATAATTAATCAGGTATGGTAACAAGTAAGAAGATAACCCTGGTTTTCTCCAAAAAAACAGGGCTGAAAATCTATTTTTTTTCAGTCGAAAGAGCAATAGGTCATCGCGTAACTAAATCAGATAATTTCTCTGTAAAAGTGCAACGAGTATACGATAGTTATATTAATTAATAATTAATATTAAGATGTATTCTAACGGGTTCCGAAAGGAATTATCACGCCTAAATTTATTCTAATCAAATTATATTATAATCTCTTCCCGAAGGGACCCCTAGGGGTACCTGAGGGTCCCCGCAGGGGAAGTTGTATATAAAGCTAAGGAGAGTAAAATTGTATGAATAAATTTAGGATATGTGTAATGGTTGGTGGCCCTGATATTAATTTTCTCACCCTATCCTTTGCAGTGTTAAAGGATAAGGTTTAGTATCGTGAGTACAAAAAATCTCACTTAGTCGTTAGTAACTCATAGTAAACGTTATAGCGGAATATGCGTAAATTTAACGACCGGACATGGTGAAAACGGTTAACAACCCCCTGGTTGAAGACCGTCGGTGGCTATAAACATCGCTACAGACTGGTTCACCCAGGTAGAGCTGAGATGCTCGCCAATGTACAGTCGGAACTTGGAATCAGCTAATAAAGCTGATGGATGTGAAGGGTCTCACACAACTTGTATTGTGTGTAAATGTAGAGAGCATTAGAAAACATCCTGGGTATTTTACATATTAGTAATCTACCGCTATATCTAAGTTTGGGCAAAACTAAAACAAGTTTTACCTCGCTCTATAAATTGACCTGTAAAGATTAATCATTCAGGGGTTCAATCAAGAAAATACTCTACATCTACACCCCCTCTTATTCTTAGTAAAAATTATCTTGGTTCTTACTTGGCGGGCCTTTGTTTTTATTCAACCAGTTCGCCAACTAACAACCCCGGTAAAATAAAAAAATATATTAATACTTCTTGTACAGATTTGGTAGTTTGAGGAGAAAATTTACCATCTTTAGTTGGCTGTGGAAGACTTTCAATCTTATCCACAGCTAATATTAGATTGCCTCAGTATCAATTTAGTGTTATAGTTGGTTTACTTTTATCTGATGGATTTTTAAATACAGGTGGAACCGGATCTCATCCTAGAAGCGCACGACTTTCCCTTGAACAATCATACGAACATAAAGATTATTTGTATTTTGTTTTTATTATTTTATCTCATTATTCTTCCAGATTTCCTTCTCAAAGAATTAGAAATAGAAGAAGGGTTAATAGTACGCAGCACTCAGTTGTTTTTACAAGTCGAGGACTGTTCTGTTTTAATGAATTATATTCTATCTTTTATCTTAATAAAGTTAAAATTATTCCGGCTAACATTTATGAATTGTTAACCCCTGTGGCATTAGCTCACGTAGTTATGGGGGATGGACAAGTTGCATCTAAGGGTTTAAGATTATGTACTGATTCTTATTCTATTGAAAATGTAGTACGGTTAATTAATGTACTTATTATAAAATATAGATTAGTTTGTACTTTACACATGAAAGGAGGTAAGCCTAGAATATACATTTCGGCTAAATCTATGAGTTTACTTTCTTATATAGTAATGCCATATATGTGTGATAGTATGCTATATAAATTAGGATCAGAAGGTAAGAATATTTCAAAATTTAAAAGTATTATACCTGCTTTCCAAAAGCGACAATACAGTAGTATAGTTTATTATAAAGCTTCATCATGGGTTTCACTAAATAAACTGTCTACGTTTTCTTCGCGAAGATGTATGAGTAATGTAAGAAGTATTAATAGTGTAAACGACCAAAAATATGACTTGGGGTCCTATTTGGCTGGTTTGTTCGAAGGTGGCGGCCATATCTCTATTAGTAAACCTGGTTCAAAAGTTAAAAATTTATCCCTGTCTATCACTTTTCATTTAAAAGATTTACCGTTAGCTGAACGATTAAAAGATGTTCTAGGGTTTGGGTGAATTAGAATTAAACAAAAGGAAAACGCCTGCGTTTTAACCTTTCATACTATAGATGGCTTAATCTGTATTGTAAATTTAATGAATTCTTATTTGAGAACACCTAAATTAAAAAAATTTCAGGATTTAATTGATATTTTAAACCATAAGAAAGGTTTAACTATTAATAAATACTCTTATTCAACTGCGGATTTAAGTGAAGATGGCTGGTTAGCAGGATTTACAGATGCGGACGGGTCATTTGGGATTATAAACACTAAGAAAGAATCAGATATATTTGGTAAAATTACTAAGAAGAGAAGAGTAGCTTGTAGGTTTAGAATCCAACAAAGAATGATTGACCCTGTTACTAATGAAAGTTACGAAGATTTATTTAATAAGATTGCTCTGTTTTTAGGCGTTAATTTATTAGTGGTGACTAGAAATACAGGAAAACAGTCTTTTAGTTTAGAAGCTAAAAGTAGAGAAAGTCTTAGTGTTGTTAAGAATTATTTTAACACATATCCGTTATTTAGTTCTAAATATCTTGATTTTAAAGCATGGGATAAAGTTGTAAATCTTATCCTTCTTCAGACTCATTATGATAATGAAAATTTAGATTTAATTGAAGAGCTAAAGGGGGAAATGAATAATAATCGAAGTAATATTAATTGAGGTCATTTAGATAGACTCGGTAAAATAAAAAAACAGGGTCTCCTTGAGAAAAATTTAAAAGCTTGTCTTATACATACAACTTCAACTTGTGTATACAAAAATAATAACCTTGGCCAGTATCTCGCAGGATTATTCGAGGGAGATGGTCATATATGAATTCAAGGTCAGAGTAGTAAAAAGACTCATAATCCCAGGTTTTGTATAACTTTTAGTATGAAAAATGAGAGTTTAGCCCAAAAATTACTTGGAATTATAGGATCGGGATTTATAAGATATAAACCCAAAGATAATGCTTGTGTTTTAGTTGTCTCTCCGGTAGTTGGTTTAAAAAAAATAGTTAATTTAGTAAATGGTGAATTAAAAACACCTAAAATTTATCAATTGCATAATTTAATTGATTGGTTAAATAAAAATCATCGAAGTGGATTTGAAAAATTACCTTTAAATAAGGATAGTATACAAAACAGTCGTTGATTAAGTGGATTCGTAGACGCCGATGGTAGTTTTTCTGTACAACATATTAAAACAGAAACTGGAGCAGCCAAAAGAAAAATTGCATGTAGATTAAGAATTGAACAACGAATTTTGGATCCGGAAACTAGCGAGAGTTATTTCGATATATTAAATCAAATTTGTTTATTCTTAAATTGTAACTTGTTAACTAGAACACAAAAATCTACAGGTAATACATATTATACTTTAGCTGCGTCTAGTAAAGTTTCTTTAAACATTATAACCCAATATTTTGATAAACATCCTTTATTTTCAAGTAAGTTTTTAGACTATAAAGACTGAGAACTAGTTGCCAAATTAATTATTAATAATCTACATTTTACGGATGAAGGAATAAACACTGTAGAACACGTTAGAAATCGAATGAATACAAAAAGAGTTTACTTCAATTGAGATCATTTAAATGGTCTTGGCTAATATACACTACTAAGCTACTCCTATCTTACGGATCCTCTCTGTATCTTAATATACAGAGAGATAGTGGTATTATAAGGGTGGCTAGGTTGTATTTATTAGAATAGTGCGTGATTAAGCTTGGAGTGTGTGGGGGGGGGGCTATAATAACCCCTCTTACTTCGTACTTCGTACAGTCTGTACTTAAATTTACCTAAAACCGGGAATGCCGTTAGAAAGTGTAAATTTTCTAATTATTACTTCGCTATAAGCATGGAATCTCTCGAAGTTGGATTAATTTATCCAGTCAACAGATATATAGACACCTCGTTGGACAATGACTACACTGTCATAAAGTTTTTATATAAACTGAACTAGTCGTGAAACTGATATATACATGGGAGGGTTATGCTGGAAACCAAAGTAATTTATTTACGAGTAGGATCCTCAGAGACTACACGCGAAGCTCCATCTGAAAATTTTTAATTTTCAAGCTTAAATTTTTAATTTTGGATTTTTAATTTTTAATTCTCAGTATGGATGAAGACATAGTCCGTCCAGGTAGGAAACTACTTAGGGTCTACGATTCCCAAGACTAAATAATATTAGTTTTTGATTATTACCGCCTAGTTTAATTTTGCTTGTTTTCTCTGCTTGTATCGAGGGAGGTGCTGGTACTTTTAACGAGTATTTAGATGTTTCTGTGCTGCAAAGTGGTGTAATACCTGTGACTCTTTCAAGTGTAAAAAAAAGGCTTTCTAAAGTAGAGCGTGGTAATTTTTTACTTGGTATTGATTCTAAGGAAGGTCAGGCTTTAATTGGTCATCTTTTGGGTGATGGTTGACTTCTGAGAAATAAGTCTAAAAAAACCGGTGTATTTAATAATACTAGATTCTGTTATTCACAATCTGTAATACATTCGGATTATTTTAAATTTGTATATAATAATTTTAAGCCGTATTGTCAAAGTCCTCCTTATCAATTAAACCGGTTTTCTAAATTAACTGGACCATACTCCGGGTCACAGTTTAATACCGTAGCTTTACCATGTATAAATTTTTACCATGAGCTGTTTTATAAATCCGGAAAAAAACATATTCCACTAAATATTGTTGATTATTTAACTCCGATTAGTTTGGCTCAATGGATTCAAGACGACGGTGGTTATCACATTAGAGATCATATTTTAACTTTATATACTAATGGGTTTACTCAATCCGAGGTCGATTTATTAATAGAAGCTCTAACAAAAAAATTTGATTTAAAGTGTCGTAAAGAGAGAAAAGGTACTAATTATCAAATAGTTGTAGTTAAAAGTTCAATGGATAAAATTAGAAATATGGTTTTAGAACACTTTGATAAATCAATGTATTACAAACTAGGTGTTAATGCTAGTTAATATCATTAACCCTTAGTTACGTATAACGCGAGTTTTAAGACTCTATAATTTATTATATTAATTTAAGTTAAGCGACGGGGGCGCTATACTAGCCTAATGAATAATGTTTGCTAATATTAATTAGTTTATAGTAAATATTAGGCTAACCCCCCCAACCGTCCAAACTGTAGTACGGGGTACTAAATCCCTGTGCCAGAGTAGTAAGTAATTACTATAAAGAATATCACTATGTGCTGGAAAATCCTCAGATATTAATAAGATGTTAGATACACTGTTAATACTGTAAAGGAGAATCAGCAGGAAACCAAAATAAAATAACCTTTTATTTTATGAGTAGGATCCTCAGAGACTACACGTGATACCCCTGTTTGGCTATCACGTTTTCTAAACAGGGTGAAGATATAGTCCGATCTTATACGTAAGTATAAAAATAATAGGCTATATTTACTTTAATTATGAAGGGTATGTTAAGTAAAATATCGAAATCTTCCTTTAAACGTCGTTCATATCATTCTCTATCTAATAATGAACCAGATAGATTATTGGGTCATTATTTAGCTGGCTTGATAGAAGGTGACGGATCTTCCCCAGGGGAGAAAAATATATATATTTTTCGATAATTGTACCTAAAACAATTACCCTACGCGCGCAACGCGCGCTGGGTTGCTTCGCCAGAAACCCCGAAGGTAAGTATTTCGTTATATTTTTTACTTATTAATCCTTCACTTAAGCCTACTTTGATTTATCCCTAGCTCGAAATAGGTTCAAAAAAAGTAAATATATTTTCATACTCATTAAAGTTAAAGGTAAGTGATTTACTGCTAGGCAGGAATAACCCTTAGTAATTAATGATTAATTTAATAAGATTCCTCTTCGCCCCTACGTATCCTGGGTAGGGGCTTTCCCCTGGTAATTAAATATTGTCTAATGCGTAGTTATAGCTGTAAGGCTAATTTCAGATCGTACTTATTAAAAATAAAAAAAAATATTTTTTCAATATGACAGGGATATTTTAAGATTTATCTGAATTTTTAAATTACATTTATTATAGCGTAACATCTTTTATTGATGTACAATCAGAACCTTTACTTACTTCTCATCCGTTTTTCCTATTATTTATTCAAATGTAGACATACAAAAAGAAAGTATTATAAAGGAAAATAGAAAAAAATCCGGGGTTTATAAATGAATAAATAATATTAATGGAAATTCTTATGTAGGAAGCAGTGTTAATTTATCTAAAAGACTTTCAGAATATTTGAATGTAAATTATTTGTTAAGACGTGATAATATGACTATTAATAAGGCTCTACTTAAATATGGTTATTCAGGCTTTTCTCTGCTTATTTTGGAATATTGTGAATCTGAGGTATGTACTGATAGGGAACAGTATTATATTGATTTATATAAACCTCCCTTCGGCCCAAGGCCCTAAAGGACCTTGGTCCTGGGGCTGAGGGGGAATATAATATTTTAAAATTAGCAGGTTCTAGCTCCTCGCGGGGAGGAGCTTGTCTCCTCCCTCGGGGAGCAAGGCTCCCCTCTGGGGAGACTAGATTAGGTTATACTCATACGGAAGAAACCTTGGCGAAACTTAAAAATCGAAAGGTTAGTGCTGAATGGCGGGTTTTAATGTCTGAAAAATCTAAAGGAGAAAAACCCTATGTTTGGCAGAACGGGAGCTGATAATCCAATGTTCGGTAAAGTAAAACCAGAAGGATCAGGTAGACCTACGGGGTGCCCGCCGCAGGCGGGCGGGGACCCCGTTGGTCAAAAAAAAAAAAATTTTTTTTTTGACCTTCTTAAAAAATAGAAGTATTGGATCTTTTAACTAACGAAAAAATAGAATACGATTCTATAAGTGCAGCTTCTCTAGCACTTAACATTAAAGTACATAGAATTTCGATGTATTTTTCAAATAATCAACAAAAACCCTATAAAGGTAGATATGTTAAAAAAAAAATTAGCCTAAGGGTGGCTCTGAGAGGGTACTTCTAAATTAATCTGCCTAAAAATTAGCATGAATACTAAAAGAACTCAATTTAATTGAGATTCATTAAACAGTTTTTATTGTAAAATGTAATCAGGGTTAACAAGTACGAGATGGAAAAAGTTTATTATAATTACCCGACAGGGTGAACGATCAAGAAAAAAATGGATAGGTCGTTGCTCCGTGGTAACTCGGAGGCAAAAAAACTCTTTTCGATGCGTGGAAATCCTGTCTTCAATTATTATAGAAGACAAGCTATAAGCTACTCACGTTTGCAAACGTATGTTATAAGGTCTATAGCCAGAGGACAATGCGCCTGAGCAGTACGACATTTTAGCTCAACAGCTCATCAGAGACTTAATAAAGAGCATCCAAATACTTCTCTTCAAATCTATGACCATTCTAAATCAGTTAATAAGTCTAAATTTCACGAAAACATTGATAATTTTCATCAATGGTTAGTAGGTTTTACGGATGGGGATGGTAGCTTTACTATCTATAGAGCTAAAGAAGGAAAGTGAATTCTTTTCTTTAAAATAGGTCAAAGTTCTTATAATTTAAGGGTATTGTATTTCATAAAAAAGAAATTAGGAGTAGGATCAGTTAATCTCCAATCTAATAATAATGGGGACTTTAGAATTAGAGATAGAAAATCAATTGGTTCGGTAATCATTCCTATTTTTGATAAATATCCTTTATTAACAAGTAAGTACTATGAGTACCAAAAATTTAGAAAAGCTTATCATATCTTAAACAATCCTAATTTGTCTATTAAAGAGAAAGATAATTTGTTATTAGATTTGAAAAGCCAAACCGTATCTGAAGGTTACATATCTCCTGGTTGAGAAAAAGTCAATTATATCGTAAATAATACCTATGAAGCTAAATTAGTTATTAGTAAATATTGACTAGTGGGATTTACCGAAGCAGAGGGAAGCTTTTATCTTGTAAGTAAAGAAGCTACTCGTATAGTACACGCATTTGAATTAACTCAAAAATTGGATCTAATTGTTTTACAAGCTATAGCTCATATTTTAGGTATAGGTTTATCCAAGAAAAAAACTTATAGTTCAGTAGTAACTACTAATTCTCGAGCCATCGCTAATATAATTGAATACTATTCTAATACTATGAAAGGAATAAAGGCAGTGGAATACCGGATTTGAGCTAGATCTTTTATTAAACACAAGGGAAACTTTGAAAAATTAAATAAAATAAGAGAAAATGTTAGAGCTTTTAGACAAATTAGACAAGAATTATAAAAGAGTTGATATCAAAAAATTAGATTTGAAGGTTAAGTAATTGGATGAAGGTATAGTCCGAACCATCTCGAGAGAGATGGAAGTAACGATAGTTTAATTACAATATAAATTTGTTATTTAAATGAGGTTACCAACATAATTGCTATCCTCCTGCTATATGATGTGGGATATCATATGTGTGGGTTGAACTATCAAACTCCGGGGACACCTTAGAACTCCTACTACCAAGCTGTAATCGAAAGGTTACAAGTGGCTGAGCTAATTACTCAGGTAAGGTAACAAAGTTGGAGGCTTCTGAAAAGAATGTGGGCAATCGCGGATCTAAGTCAATAATATCTCAAGGTATTACTGTAAAAGAGCAACGAGTATATGGTAGTTGATCTGGTGTGAATTTACCACATTTAAGATGTACTCTAACGGGTTTCGAAAGAAATTATCAAATAAAAATCCTTTCTAACCAAACTTGTTTACCATTATTCCGAGAATATTCTTCAAAATCTTGCTCTGCGCTTACGCAGGGGATGATCAAGGCTACGGGTGAATCTTTAGAGTCTTTAATTAAAAACCCTGCTCTTTGTCCTCTTAATCCTTGATTTGTCACAGGGTTTACTGACGGGGAGGGTTCATTTATGATTAGAGTTAGAAAAAACGCAAAGTACCGTACAGGTTTTGTAGTCGAAGTTTATTTTTCAATGGATCTTCATAAAAAAGATCTTAAGATTTTGCAAGAAATTCAAGCATATTTCGGGGGAGTAGGTAAGATAAGAGAAGACGTAAATGATAAAGTCAAATTTAGAGTGGAATCTCTAAAAGATATTGTTAAGGAAATAATACCGCATTTTGATAAATACCCTCTAATAACTCAGAAGTTAGCTGATTATCTACTATTCAGAGATGTTGTTAACATGATGGTTAATAAAGAGCATTTAACGAAGGAGGGTTTAAATAAAATTGTATCAACTAAAGCTGTAATTAATCTCGGTTTACCTGCGGAATTACAGCTTTATTTTCCAGATATTATACCTACTTTGAGACCTCTGGTGGAAAATAAGGCAGTACCACATGGCCAGTGAATGGCTGGATTCACCTCCGCTGAAGGTTGCTTCAAAATAACTTTAGTTAAAAGACCATCTAGCTCCTCGCGGGGAGGAGCTTGTCTCCTCCCTCGGGGAGCAAGGCTCCCCTCTGGGGAGACTAGAAGAATAGATCAAGTATATTTAGTATTCCAATTAACTCAACACTCTCGTGATGAAAAATTACTGGGGAGTTTTATTACTTTTTTTGGTTGCGGAATATTAGAAGCATCTTCTAGGGATCCTATTGTGCGTTTTTCCGTTTATAATTTTTCAGATAATTATGAAAAAATTATTTCGTTTTTTAATAGATATAATATTTTTGGTGTGAAATCGATCGACTTCCAAGATTGATGTAAAGCCGCTGAAATAATAAAGGCTAAGCAACATTTAACAAAAGAAGGGTTAAATCTGATTGTTACACTAAAATCTGGTATTAATAAAGGAAGATCACTCTAGTTTCATTTGACTGATTATTTGCTGTTATTGTTATGCTATAGTTCTTATTAGTAAAGTTTTTTTTGCTTTCTTCTTATAGGAGTTTTTACCGAGTAAGTCTACTATTTCTTTTATAGGAGTGTAGTCAGAGGGCGGTATTGGTGGGGTATATAATTCCTTTTTTCATGCTAGTTCCTACTTCTATGGAGTAGGAGATTGTGACATTAACATGTTAATAATCTATTTTATTAACGTTTACTAATTTGTATGATAAATTTTATTGCCGTGTTAAGCGGAGTTCAAAGTCACAGTGGTCCAAGTGTGGATTTAGCTATATTTGCTTTACACTTATCTGGTGTAAGTAGTCTTCTTGGTGCAATTAATTTTATTACTACAGTAGTAAATATGAGAACACCAGGTATAAGACTTCACAAATTAGCCCTATTTGGATGAGCTGTGGTTATTACTGCTGTATTATTATTACTATCATTACCAGTATTAGCAGGTGGAATTACAATGGTTTTAACAGATAGAAATTTTAATACATCATTCTTTGAAACTGCAGGGGGAGGAGATCCTATTTTATTCCAACATCTTTTCTCAAGAAGTATATTTAATTACATTTATTTGGGATCTATTACCTTTTTTTCTTTTAATATTTATAACAAATTACACAACTTATTACTTAAATCTAATTACAGCACTGTAATAGAAAATTTTCATTTTATTAACTTTTATGATAAATTATCTTTATATTTACCCAATGTAACTCCTCCTTCATATAAATTTTTAAGTTGATTTCTAGGATTTACTGAGGGTGAAGGATCTTTCATTGTAAATAATAGAGGTGATCTTTGCTTTGTTATTACACAAAGTAACGTGGACATTGAAGTTTTAGAATTCATAAAGGAAACATTAGGATTTGGTAAAGTATTAGCACAATCTGCTAATACTAGTAGATATGTTACACAAAATAAAAAGGAAATTGAATTAATCATTCACTTATTCAACGGTAATATTGTTTTACCTAGTAGAAAAATAAGATTTGAAAACTTTGTTAAAGGGTTTAATATTTGAGTATCTAAAGGTAGAATAAGATTAAATACTGTAGAATTTAAACATAGAGATATTTTACCTAGTTTAAACGACAGTTGATTAACTGGATTTACAGATGCTGAGGGTTGTTTTACTTGCTCTATAGGAAAAGATAAAGGGTTTAGTTTTAATTTCAATATATCTCAAAAATGGGAAGAAAATCTGGTAGTACTAGAACATTTGTGCGTTCTATTTAATGGTGGTATTGTATCTAAACATAGTGCAGATAATGTAAATGAGTATAGAATAGGTGGAATACTAAATTGTAAAAATATATTCCCTTATTTCGATAATCATACATTATGTTCTAAAAAAGCTGTTTCTTACAACTTATGAAAACAAATGCATACTGATTTATTAAATAAACGCCATTTAGATCCAGTGCTTCGCCCAGAAATGATCGAGAGATCAAGATTGATAAATAAATTTGATTAATATATTCGGGAAAACAAGTCAAGGTTTAACGTGCAAGTTATGGAGCTCATAAGACAGATGTAAGAGTATATATGATCTAAAAGAGCAAATATTTAACAAGAATATACCTTAGATTTAGTTAATATAATTATAGCTATTTGCAACTCTTAAGTACAATGTATATACTATCTGGTGTATATTATTGTTCATATTAACTTTTAATTTATTAAATTATAGTTAATATAAGGAATATAGTTTATATATTAGCAACACTAGTGTTAACGGTCAATGAACTTTCTCATTTAAAGACCGTCGGTTATTTAAGTGACCGCTACAGACTGGTTTACTGGTGGGTGGCTGAAATGCCGCTTAATGTACAGTCGGTTTCTCCTATATATATATAGTTATATTATATGTATATACACAACTCCATAATTACTGGTAGCTGAATTTAATAAGAGAACATCGTTATATATGAATGGTAAGTTAAATTTGGAGAAATGGATTTTTTGGTCAAATATGGCCCTTTAAATTTAATTTAATGCATCAAACTATAAGCGAGAAATTCTTTATAAATTTATTGGGTACTTTAGTCTCCCTCTACCCAGCTTTTATTTTTGGGTTATTATATTTTGTTTTTAATCAAAATAGCAGATTAAGCAGTTTTGTTTCAGCTCATGAGTCAGAACAGTGTTCTGACTATGATTCAGTCGTCCAGGTAGGCTTCCCCGTAATTAAAAATTCTTTAAATCCTTACTATGTTCCCGGATTTGCCGATGCTGAAGGTTCATTTATTCTTTCTATATATAAAAATAATAAAAAGAGTGAATTATCCTGATCTGTTCTACCTAAATTTGCTATAAACTTACACTTAAAAGATAAAGGACTCTTAGAAAATATCCAATCTTTTTTCGGAGTAGGAAGATTAAGTGTTGATTATTCAAACAATAAAGTTCAATATTCAGTAAATTCAGCAAAGGATTTAGTTAATGTGATTATTCCTCAATTTGAGAGGTATCCTTTATGTACTGTGAAACATGCTGACTATTTATTATTTAAATCCGCCCCCTGGGCGCCGCAGGCTACCAGGGGGGCGCTGCGCCCAGTTTTATTATTTAAAGAAAAAAAGCATTTAACAATTGAGGGTTTACAGCAAATTGTGAATATTAGAGCTTCTATAAATAAAGGATTAACCGAGACTTTGCTTATTCATTTTCCTGATACTAAACCTGCAACTAAACCTTTAACTAGAATATCTGATTCAATAAATCCGCATTGATTACTTGGGTTTGTTGAAGGGGAAAGTTGTTTCTTTATTTGTGTAACTAAAAATTCTTCATCTAAATCTTATGCTAGCTTATTATTTAAATTGACTCAACATAGCCGTGATGGCTTCGCCGAATTAATTAAACAAATAGCTAAATATTTAGATTGCGGGTTTATTGTAGAAAAAGCTGATATAGTAACCTTTAACTGTAAAAAACTTGATATTTTAGATAAAATAATTCCTTTTTTTGATAAGTACCCTCTTATTGGACAAAAAAAATTAGATTCTGCGGATTTTTATAAAGTAGCTATGATGGCTTCGGCGAAAAATAAATTACATTTAACACCAAAAGGTTGAAATGAGCTAGAAACAATCAAAGCTGGTATGAATAGGAATAGAGGGGGTGATAAAATTACTATTAATAAGATACAAAAAAGAGAATATCACTCTACAAGGCTTTATTTAAAAAGCCCTGAGCAGCGCTGTCATTATTTCATGCATGTTCAGCTTAGAGGGATGTTAACTAGGTTTTATATATGAATAAATTATTATATTGATTGAGTAATTTTAGGCGAAGCCATCCTTCGTTTATGTGTAAGTTATAATTTTATGTATACCGCTAAAGTTAAAATCCCTTTAAATAAGAATAATTCGCAAGTAACCAACCCGTTAAACTCGGTAGTAGGTACTTCAGAGGCCATACGTTTGATAAACATAAATAAAAGATCAATACATAAATTGAGTAACTCAGATAGAGATTTAAAATTTAAACAATGATTAGCTGGATTAATTGATGGTGATGGAAGTTTTTCATTATCTAAATTAGGATATGCTAGTTTAGAAATTACTATGGATATAAGAGATGAACATGCTTTACAAATTATAAAAAATGTTTATGGTGGTTCGATAAAGTTAAGATCTAATGCTAAAGCACTAAGGTATAGATTACATCATAAATCCGGTTTATTACAAGTTATTAACGATGTAAATGGGCATATAAGAAATCCCCATAGATTAGTTCAATTAAATAAAATTTGTATTAAATATGATCTAAATTTAATTTGACCAGAAAAATTAACAGAAGATAATGGATGGTTTTCAGGTTTTTTCGATGCGGATGGTACTATTACTATCAATAAATCTAACACACAATTATCTATTTCAGCTGGTCAAAAAACATCTGAGTTACTCGCACCTTTAGTAGATTTATATGGAGGACATGTATATATAGATAATGGTTCTTCTACATCTTTCAAGTGATATCTTACTAAAAGAGAAGATGTACTTAGATTAATCGAATATTTTAAAAAACAACCTTCAAGATCCGCTAAAAATAAAAGATTACATTTAGTGCCTCAATTTTATGAGTTGAAAGATATGAAAGCTCATCTTATGCCTGAAACTTTAAGAGGTAAAGCTTTTAAATTATTTATGGACAAATGGGATAAATTTGATGATACAAATTATTCCTTACTACCGAGTATAAAAAAAAATGTCAGTACTCAAAAACGGAATTTTTCGAGTTTTGGTTACTCTAGTTTGCAGCAACGCCCTAGTCATAATGGGGTAAATAAAATTAGTAATAATTTATTAAGTTCTTGATATGTAACGGGATTTTCGGACGCTGAAGCTAGTTTTACTGTAACATTTGCTAAGAGAGCAGCTTCTAAGACAGGTTATTTTGTCCAACCAAGTTTCCAAATAAATCTAGATAAAGATGATTTAGCTTTATTAGGAAAAATAAAAACCTTCTTCCAAGATGCAGGAACAATAACTAAACCTGGACCAAATAGCAATATGTACAGAGTCAGGTCGCTGGATGAATTAAATAACATTATTATCCCTCATTTTTCTAAATATCCTCTTAAAACTCAGAAACAAGCCGATTTTCAATTATTTACTAAAATTGTGGATTTATTAAATAATAAAGAACATCTTACAATGGAAGGACTAAGTAAAATTGCAAGCATTAAAGCTTCAATGAATAATGGTTTAACCGAAAAGATTAAAACGGATTTCTCTAATATTACACCTAGTCTCCCCTGAGGGGAGCCTTGCTCCCCGAGGGAGGAGACAAGCTCCTCCCCGCGAGGAGCTAGTTTAAGAAATAATCTTGAATCGAGGGTACCTAACCCTCAATGATTAGTTGGATTTGTAGAGGGTGAAGGAAGTTTTTGAATAAGCATTAAGAAAAAGACTATTTCAAAAGTAGGTGGAACACCTAATTTAGTTTTCCAAATTAATCAACATAGTAGAGATGCAAATTTAATAAATAGCTTAGTAGAATATTTAGGATGTGGTAAAATTAAAGTGGAGGAAGGAAAAAAGATCGTAAATTTTCAAGTCTCCCGTTTTACCTAGTTAACTAATAATATTTTACCTGTTTTTACTCAATATCCTTTGCAAGGAGTTAAAGCATTAAATTTGGCAGATTTCTGTAAAGCAGTTTCTATAATTCAATCTAAGGATCATTTGACTAAGGATGGAATGGAAGAAATTTTTAAGTTGAAAGCAGGAATGAATAGAGGAAGAAAATAATGAGTGTAATAACTGACGAATTTGGTTTAGTGTGTCTAGCTTAATCAGGTGTTCTTTTAGCCAAAAGTTCCGAATTTAGTCGTCTTCTTATTTATTGCATAAGAAAAGACTTGTAAGGGTAACTGATTTCAGTTACTTCGTGGTTAGCTAAATAATTTTTAACTTGGAAACTGAACCTGAAACTTTTTTAAACAAAAGTTGAGAAATCTTTTTTAAAAAGTGATTGAATTATGAATAAATTATTATGTTTAAAGATATGGTCCAAACATTGTTATTTATTACAACAATGTAGCATCCAGAGGTTTATATATTAATTATACCAGGTTTTGGTATAATTAGTACAACTATATCTGCGAACTCAAATAAATCAGTCTTTGGTTACATAGGTATGGTCAAAAGTAGGCCCGCGTTAGCTAATAATTACGCAGATAGCCCTCTTAAATTGCTTGGAAGTTCTAACGCCTTAAATACTTACCCTTCTCTGATTTCAGGGTTTATGGGTAAGGCTAGTTCAGCCAGTAATAATATATTTTACTGTAATAAAGTTAAGGATATTACAATGAATCATAAGCAGGTAACCTTATTTAACATGTTTATTTTAAATGTTTTCAAAATACTACATTTATTTGAAAAACATGTTTTAAGGAACCTCAGAGACTACACAGAGGGAGGCTTCCGGTTAAAGGAATGCTTAAGATATAGTCCACTATTTTGTGAAAGGGGATATAAGCCCCCTATAAGTATATGTAAATCATTAAAAAGAAAATTATCTACTAGTCGTACTAATGATAAACTAGATCCTAATTGAGTGACGGGATTTGTAGATGCTGAAGGTTGTTTTTCTGTAATAATAGAAATATCCGAAGATTTCAAATGAAAAGTAAGAATTTCATTTGAAATAAACTTACATGAAAAGGATAAATATATTTTATATAAATTACAATCTTTTTTTGGTGTAGGTGCTGTTTATCATAGGCCGGATAGAAAAAAATCTGTCTATAGAGTGACTAATGTTACTTATATAAAGAATGTTATAATTCCACATTTTACAAATTATCCACTTGTAAGTAAAAAAGCTATAGATTTTCTATTATGATCTAAAGTGGTGGAAATTATTTTTAATAAAGATCATTTAACTAAAGAAGGATTTTTTAGAATTCTTTCTTATTATGTTTCTATAAACAAAGGAGTTTCAAAAAAAGTTTTAGGTTTTTATCCTAATATACTTCCAGCAGATAAACCTGTTATAAATTTACCTGAACATTTAAATCCTCATTGAGTATCGGGCTTTGTGGCTGGGGATGGTGGTTTTTCAATTTATGTTAGATCAGCTAAGGATTATGCATTAGGGGAAAAAGTGGATTCTCGTTTTCATATTGCTCAACACTCTAAAGATCTAGAGCTTATGCATTTGTTTATTCAATTTTTTTCTTGTGGTAAAGTTACAGTTAGATCCAATACATCTACACCTAGATGTGATTTTGATGTTCAGGATACTTATTTTTTATTAACTAAGGTAATAAGTCATTTTGATAAATATCCTCTTTTAAACTTGAAACAAAAAGATTTTCTCTGCTTTAAAGAGGCTATTTTGCTTATGAAAGATAAACAACATTTAACTATAGAAGGTTTAAATAAAATTAAATCGTTAAATTTGGAAATGAACTCTAATAGATTGAGATAAAAAACTTTTTAATATGTTTATGTACATGCAAAATATTGTTACGCCATGATGTCAATAGGAATATTAGGATTTATAGTTTGAAGTTGTGTTATGGCTTCACCTTATAGTGATATAGGGGTTTGAATTAATCTCGCTATATGCTGGAACAGTTTAGTGCTAATTAACACCTTGAAAGGTAAAAGTTTAATTAGCTATACTCAATCAGCGGACAATGTGTCCCTGAATTCCTTAAAAGATAACAAACACAGCGTCTCAGAGACTATACGCGAGACATCTTTTAGATTGTCGGCATTCCGTACTTATTATAATACATTATTTAAAAATAGTGATCATTTATCTGATGACTGATTAACTTGATTTATTGGTTTTGCAGAAGGTGATGGAGCTATCCAAACATATGCAGAAGGTAAGAGAACACGTTTTGTTCTTACTCAAAAAGAAAGTGCTATACTTTATGATATACAACATAAGTTAAATATTGGTGTTGTTAGACATTTTCCTCAAGGGAAAAGTGGAAAAAACAATGACTTTTATAGATTAATGATAGATGACCCTTCACAGATTCTACTTTTAGCTTATTTATTTAACGGTAATTTAGCTATGGATAACCGAATTAAACAATTATCTTTATGAATTAACTCTTTAAATAATCGTTTTGGTCCTGACACTATTAAGTTCAACAATAATCCTATTTCGATTACATTAAAGGATGCCTGATTATCAGGGTTTACAGATGCGGAAGGATGTTTTAATGTATCTATTTTAGCTAGCTCTAGATATACTTTAGGTCATGTTATTAAAATGCGTTATATATTGGATCAAAAGGATGGTGTTATATTAAATAAAATATGTGTATTATTTGGATTTGGTAAAGTAACCTTAAGATCGGGAACTGAAGATGTTTATCGTTATACAGTCACAGGATTTAAAACATTGCAGAATGTAATATCATATTTTGAATTCTTTCCGTTATATACTAAAAAAAGGAGTTCATTAGAAAAATGGTTAGCTGTACATACTCAAGTATCAAATAAATTACATTTAACTAAAGAGGGGTTAGCACAAGTGAGATTTCTGCAAAAACAAATAAATTTAAATAATAGTACAACAAATAAGACAGGTGCGGCATAAAGATGAAGATATAGCCCGATACTCCTTGTGAAAGGAGCATACAAGAAGTATTGTACAACTTGTATGGATAAATAGTAAATATTTATTAACAACTATGTTGGGTTTTTTTTTCTACTGTGGGAAACCCTATTATCTATCAGCGCAAACTATTATGGGTATCGCCGCTAAAAGTATAGCTGATGGAAATAATATCTCTGAGTTATCTTTTGATAAATTTAATAAACTTTATTCTGAAAAATATAATACTAGACTTGATCCTAAATGATTAGGATGATTTATAGGTTTCGCTGAAGGAGATGGGTATTTAGGTATTAATGAGAATACACCAGTGTTTGTATTAACGCAAAAAGAATCTAAAATATTATATGAAATAAAAGATATATTTAATTTTGGTTATGTAAAAGAATTTGAAGGTTTTTCTAGGTTTATTGTTAGAGATAAATCAAATATTATTTTATTATATCATTTATTTAATGGTAATCTTCATCTTAAATCTAAAATGGATCAATTAGTAGAATGATCTGTAGTATGAAATAGTAAAAATAACAATAAAGAGAAGTTATCAGTAATTACTGAACTTGTTAAATTCTCGTTTAATAATAGTTGATTTTCAGGTTTTACTGATGCGGAGGGTTGTTTTAATGTTTATGTATCTAAAAGTAGTAAATGTATTAATTTAAGATTTATTGTAGATCAAAAAGAAGGATTACCTTTATTTAATCAATTAAAAGATATTTTAGGTTCAGGTTCAATATATGCACGTAAAAACAATAATTATAGAATTACTATAACTAATGTTAACAAATTAGCTTTAATTATTAAGTATTTCAATGTTTATGTGTTAAGATCCAAAAAACAATTTGCATTTGAAAAATGAAAAGTAATTTATAATTGTGTTTTGAATAAAGAACACCTAACACCTAAAGGTATGGAAAATTTAAAAGAATTAAGTAAGTTAATTAATAAAGATAATGATTAGATATATCGAAAATTTGCATTAATTTTCTTATTTGGTGCAGTGGGTTTAAAATCCCACTTAGTTATTATTTTTCATGGCAACTTCCTAGAGAAAGATGATATATTTCATACTAATGTATGATTTAAATAATAACTGGACATGGTGAAAACGGTTAACAATACCCTTAGTTGAAGACCGTCGGTGACTAGGAGCATCGCTACAGACTGGTTCGCCTAGGTAGAGCTGAAACGCTCGCCAATGTACAGTCGAAACTTAGTAATCTTATAAAGGATTGATGAAAAGGGATTGATATTATTAAATAAATTAATATATAAATATATCTAAATGGGTAAGAACATTACCCGGGTACGTTTTGTTTTTTTTTTTTAGGGTATGCAAGCGCAGCTTGCAACCCTAAATAAAAACGTACCCGGGTAAAAGCATCTATATGTAATTAATTTTAAATTATATATATCTAAGTTTGCACATGTACACAGTTGGTTTAGATGTGGATACAAGAGCATATTTCACTGCAGCAACATTAATAATTGCTGTTCCAACAGGAATTAAAATTTTTTCATGGTTGTCATTCCCCTTTAGTAAGGGATTATTGACCAAAGACAACAAAGGTGAGTTTTTAACTACCTTTCCCTACACGATGGGTAATCTTAACAACAGTCGGTTTAATACTTTATCTTGTTTAAGAGATAATAATAGATTGATGGGGGGTTGGTTAAAATTAATAAGGCATTATAGTACAGTACTCTCTAAAGGAAGTCCAGAGTTAATTACTGAGTTTGTAAATAAATATGATTCTCACTGTTTTTCTATCTTAGTTGTTCAAAGTAAAAAACATAAACTAGGAGAGAGTGTAAATTTAAGTTTTTCGGTTAATTTTCCTATTTATGACTCACAGCCCTTCGGGCCAGGACCAGGCCTACGGACTGGTCCGTGGGCCTGGCCCGAGGGGTTAATAAATAATTTCTCGGAGCTTTTTGATTGTGGAGTAATAGTAAAAAGAAAAGATTACTTTAATTTTACAGTGAAAGATTTTTCTAGTATAAGTGAAAAAGTTATTCCGGTTTTTAGTAAGTATAATTTACAAGGAAAAAAGCTTGAAGCTTTTAATCTTTGAAAGGAAGCAGCCGATTTAATTAGTCGAAAAGCTCATACTACTTCGCTCCGCGACCCCCTTCCTCTCCTTGAGCCTGCGAAGCAGGCGGAAGAGGAAGGTGGGAGCGAAGGATTAAATGATATAAAAAAAATTAAATTAATAATGCACAATAGAATAAGTTCAGAAGAGACTCGTTTAGTTTTGTACGGGTCAAACTTATCTTCTACTGTTGGTTCTCCTAGATATACATATAATGAACGAGATTTAGTCAAAATACCTCTGAATAAAAGATCTATATTCGTAGGTATTATTCTTTCTGATGCTACTCTTCAAAAATTAAATAAAGGAGGTGGTGCTAGATTGCAATTTAAACAAAAATACGGACAATTTGAATATTTATATTTTGTTTTTTTTCAATTAAGCCATTATTGTTCTCGAGGTCCTTCTGTAACGAAAGTTATTTTACATAAAAAGGTGCATTATGGTTTAAGTTTTACTACAAGAAGTTTGAATTGTATAACGGAATTACACGAATTATTTTACCTAGGTCAAAAAAAAATTGTTCCTAAGAATCTTTACGAATTATTAACTTGAGAAGGGTTAGTTCATTGAATCTGCGGAGATGGGACTTATAGTTCGGGTATAACATTACAAACTCAGTGTTTTACAATAGAAGAATTAGTATTGATTATTAATGTATTAATTATTAAATTCGGTTTAGAGTGTACTATACACAAACAATATAATTATTCTCTTATATATATTAAAAGTAAATCTATTAAAAAAAATTTGCATAATATGCTACCTTATATTCATCCAACTATGCTTTATAAATTTTTGGGGGCTAAGTATAAGATAAAATCTAAATTTACTGTTTTATAGATAGATTGTTAATACGGCAAACTCGAGAGACATCTTTATTAGGAATAAATAAATTAACGAACTAAAGATTATCGTCGAACTAAGTGGTTATGCGAAAGCATAATTAAATATGCGAGAGTATATTTAGTAAGAGTGTTAAATATACATTACACTTTTATCTAAAAGCGTAGAGGCCAGACGCCGTACTTTTTCTAAGTAATATAACTTGTATATATGTAACGAGTATGTAAACTTCTAGGGCTCTGAGGGAATCGGGGGTTGACCTCGCTTGGTTGGAAAGGTTATATTATATGAAATCGAAAGGAATGGTCCGGGTTACTAGTGATAGACAATGCCTTAAACAAGCATTTAAGTAAAAGCATATAGATATCTATCCCTACTTTTACGAAACATAAAGCCAACTAGATGTCTGAGAAGACCGAAGGCCTTACCCTGAGCTACATGTTACGGAGGATCTTTAAGATTAACACCTTCAATGTTATTTGCATTAGGTTTCGTATTCATGTTTACAATTGGAGGGTTATGCTACAACCAGATAGCTCTCCCTCTATTTTTAGATTTGACTACTATATGCTGGCAACTTCTGACAATTATGCTACTAGAGTTTTATTTAATCTCAGTAACAAAGCATAATTTTGAATGATCAGCAGGAAACCTACGGATATTTTACAATAATATATATATCGAACCAGTTAACTCGGTTTATGAGATGTTGGGTTCCTCAGAGACTATACGTAGTCCTCGTAGTTCATTCCGAGAAAATATAGTCCAGGTAAGAAAATGTTCATTAATTATTAATTCTCTAATCTCTGTTACCCCGCAGTCGGGATATGCAGTCATAACTCGATCTTATTCTAATTTCAGTAATAAGCAGGAGGAGCAGGCGGCAGGTAACCAAGATAATATCCTAAATTTAACGGCTGTAAAAGTTTATAATAGCTTAAAGGAAGATAGAGTTAATATACTAAAAGAACAAAGAGAAAAATCAGGTGTTTACTGTTTAATAAATAAGGTAAATGGGCATTCGTACGTTGGAAGTTCTATTAATTTAACTTCTAGAATGAGAAATTATCTTAATAAGGCTTTTTTAAAAAGTAAACAAAACGCTAATATGCCTATTACCAGATCTTTACTTAAGTACGATTATTCAAATTTCACTCTTTTAATTTTAGAATATGTTGAACCCGAATTTTTAACTTCTAGAGAAACTTTTTATATCACACATATTATACCTTATTACAATGTTTTAAAGCAAGGTTTTTCTTCTTTAGGTTATATACATACAGAAGAAACCAAGAAGTTACTATCTGAATTAGCTAGGAATAGAACACATTCTGAGAAAACTAAAGGTTTAATAGCAAGGGCTGTAACAGGTGAAAATAATCCTTTTTATAATAAAAGTCATTCAATTGAAAGTAAGATAAGAATGATTGAAGCTAATTCAGCTTACTCTGTTTATGTTTATAACTCATTTAAAAAGTTATTAGTTATTTTCCCTTCAGTTTTAACTTTAGCGAAGTTAATTAAATCAAATCATCCTACATTAGTTAATATTATAAAAGAAGAAACAATATTTAGAGGTGAATGGTACTTACGTAATATACCTTATAATATTTCAGATACACCTTTAATTTCTCATATATACTCAAAAGAATGTGAACAATTAGTAGAGGAGATTAATAAGAGCAGCCATATTAGAAAAGCAGTATTTGTATATGATATAAATAGAAATTTTATTGGAAAATATGAGGGTGTAATGGGTGCTCAAAGAGCCTTAAAGATATCACATAGTACAATTAAAAATTATGCTAAGGTAGGTGGTGCTTATAAAGGGTATATATTTAGTTATGAAAGATTAGCGGGTTAATGAATATTTTTTTTTTACGTATCAGGTGTTGTTCTAGCTAATGCCTCTCTGGATATAGCATTTCATGATACTTATTATGTAGTAGCTCAATTGGGCCTTTGGGACGTAAATTAATAAAATATTAAGCTTGTCCTATCGAATTCTTACAAATTGCTGGAAATTTTTAGTCAAAAAAGATTTCATCCAGGTTATGGCTGCGAACCCACCTTGGAAATTTTTATGAAGGTTTTACCAAGGTTACGGCTGCGAAACCGCCTATAAAGACAATCAGCAGCGAAGCTTCTTTTTTAAAGTCCTTACTTTATAAAATAAGTACGTTCAGAGACTATACGTTAGATATCTAATGTTCTTATGTATTAATTAATCTTAAAATACTTTTTATGTTATATAAACTTCCCCTTTGGGGGACCCTGAGGGTCCCCAAGGGGGGGGGGGGTCCCTTCGGGAAGGAGAAATAAGTATTTGATTCAATCGCCGATACGGCGATAGCAGGAAAGATATAACTATATCTGGTGCTGCCAATTAAATATAAATTATATTTATAAAATTAAATTAATTAATTCATGATTAGATAAAGAGATAGTCCAAATAATGCAAAATAATATAATATTTTGAATAATGCTAATAAGTGGAAAAATGATGTGCGACATTTTTTTTTCGTGGGGAACTGTATTAGTTATGTTTAGTCTAGGATATTTTTTACTACCTAGTCTCCCCTGAGGGGAGCCTTGCTCCCCGAGGGAGGAGACAAGCTCCTCCCCGCGAGGAGCTAGCGGGATAAATTTATATTCTAGACTAGCTATACCTTCCCCTGGTGAAGCTAGTTGAGTTATACCTGTTAAATCTATCCGTGAGTGCAGGAGATTTAGCAACTCTGTACGAAGAATAACTGTAGGAAAACCACGAAGTTATTCTACTGATAGTGCTTCCTTTGGCCGTCATCTTACAAAGGAATATCCGAAGATTGTGGGTGGAAAAGGAAAATTCCTTTTTACAAGTGATAGTCGTAAGATCTTTGATGCATCTTCAGGTGCAGCTGTCTCATGTCTTGGCCACGGAAACAAGAGGATTAATATGGCTATTCGAAAACAACTTAAAACAGGTACTACTTACTTGGCTTCTACATTTTGAGTTAGTGCTGTTGTCGAGGAATTGTGTAATAAGCTTATCGAGGGTACGGAAGGTAAAATGGCCAGAGTCTACTTGACTGGATCAGGTTCTGAAGCGATGGAGGCTGCCATTAAGCTGGCACGTCAATATTTCTATGAAATAGATAAAAATACTGTACGTGTGAACTTCATTGCCCGGGAAGGTTCCTATCATGGTAATACGATCGGTGCTTTGGCTATATCAGGACATCTAGCCCGAAGAGCTCCTTATACTCCATTGTTAATGAATAATGTTTATCATATTTCATCATGTAATCCTTATCGTCAGCGTAAAGAAGGTGAATCTGATGCTGCCTTTGTTGCTCGTAAGGCAGCGGAACTTGAAGCCAAATTCCAAGAATTAGGTCCGGAAACTGTCATCGGTTTCATTGCGGAGCCAGTGGTGGGAGCCGCTCTTGGATGTGTACCATATGTGCCAGGTTATCTCAAAGCAATGCGAGATGTTTGTCATAAGTATGGTGCTCTTTTTATACTTGACGAAGTTATGTGTGGAATGGGTCGAACGGGTACGTTACATGCATGGCAGGCAGAAAATATTGTACCAGATATTCAAACTATGGGTAAGGGTTTAGGGGCTGGATATCAACCAATCGCCGCCATGATGATCTCTCCAAAGATTGTCAATGTAGTTAAGGAAGGGAGTGGGCAATTTATTCATGGGCAGACCTACCAGAGCATGCCTATACAGGCTGCTGCTGCTCTGGAGGTTCTGCGAATCATTCAGGAAGATAATCTGTTAGATAATGTAACCAAACTGGGTGTGTATTTTGAGCAAGCTCTTAAAGCGGTGCTTGGTGACCATCCTAATGTAGGTAACATTAGAGGGCAGGGTCTTTTTTTAGGTATCGAGTTTGTTAAAGCTAAAGAGTCTAAGGAGCCTTTCCACTTAAATATGGGGATTGCTTCCAAAATTCTCGACATGGCAATCTCACCTCAATTTAATATGACAGTTTATCCTGGAACTGGTACCGTGGATGGTGTTCATGGAGACCATATCATCCTTGCTCCTCCATATATTATTACCAAGAAAGATGTGGACCATATTATAAAGGTGGTCTCGTCTGTGGTCCATTTAGTTTTCAAGAACATTAAGTAGCGTTATTATAAGACAAGTGGTATAATATAAAGTATGACGGTCGTCTTAGATATAGTGTAAAAAAAATGTACACTGCATTTCCATTATGTGTTAAGTATGGGTGCAGTTTTCGCGATGTTTAGCGGATGATATTTCTGAGTACCTAAATTATTAGGTTTAAATTATAATTTAGTGTTATCTAAGGTGCAGTTTTGAATCCTTTTCATTGGGGTTAAAATAAAGGGAAGAATTTTTGAAATAGGTAAGAGATTGTATAGTGGATCTCTTAATGGAGGTTCACCTTTCAATCCTGAAGAATTTGCTATTTATTTTGATAATCTCAAGGAAGAAAAAAGAGATATATATAGAGAATTAAGAAAAAAATCTGGTGTTTATATGCTTATAAATAGTATAAACAAAGAAATTTATATAGGTAGTAGTCTTAATCTAACCAGAAGAATGGCAAGTTATTACTATTATACTAATTCAGATCAAAATTATAATATAGTAATTATAAGAGCGATGAAAAAATCCGGTTTAGAAAATTTCTCTTTAGGTATATTAGAATTTTGTAAACAAGATTCTAAAGTTTGTCTTAATTTAGAGCAAAAATGGTTAGATTATTATAAACCTAAGTATAATGTTTTGAATGTTGCAGGTAATTCCTTTGGTTTCAAACACAGCTTTGAAACTTTGACTAAATTAAAACAAATGTTAAGTAAAGAAAAACACCCTAAATTAGGGTATGTAACTTCATCTGAAACCAAAAAAGCTATAAGTGAAGGAATAAGAAATTTTTATTTAACTAATAGTCATCCTAAAAAAGGATTAAAAGGTAAATTATCTGCACAGTATGGTCTAGGAGGTAATTTTGTTTTCTGTTATAGTCAAACTAACAAAGAATTAATTTTCCCTTCTATTAATGCTGCTAAACAACAATTTAAAGTTCGATGAACATATATAAAAAAAAATCTGGATAGCAAACAATGAGTAACTCTTCAAGGTGAAGATTGAATAATACAATCTGTACCTAGACAAAAATAGTTTTGTTAGCCCCTCCCAATCCTTCTATATGCTGGAAAATCTCATAAGGCTTAAGTTTTTATTAACCTTTCGAGAATTTTTTACTTATTCTATTTTTCCAGATCCATGGAATAACTAAAATAAGAAAAAAAATTACAGGACTAGGTCCATTGAGCGAGCTATTATATAAAATTAACCGAAAAGACAAGTAAAATCTTAAGTATATCTAGACAATCAGCAGGAAACCAAAATAACAAGCCACGTTATTAGTAGGATCCTCAGAGACTACACGAAGGAAATTGTTTAATTATGATCCCCGAAGGGATCCCCCCCTTTAAGGGATCCCTGATCCCCTACGGGGGATAGAGCTAGTTTAAGCGTAGCAACGATAAAAAAGCGTCTTAATTAAATATATTAAGATATAGTCCACACAATGTGTAACCTTACATTCTTCCCTCGATTGTTGGGGGCCTACATTTAGAAATATTGCAGTGTAAAAGGGATATATAAAAAAATCTTAAATTCTCTGAAAAACTTGGCAAATTGCTGGAAAGACGTTAATTAAACCTAAGATAATTTTACGTCCAATCAGCAGGCAATCTTTACTTAGTAATACTAAGTAAAGTCGCTTCAACGATCAGACGCTAAGTACCCGACACCTTCACCAGTCAGAGCTTGCGCCGCAATAATTAGGTGACACGTATAATCTAACAGAATGGTGCGTGGATTATAATTAATAATTTAGTTATATATTTAGGAAGGGTAGTGGTATGATCTACAATTATTAGTGACAAATAAGCGCTGATAATTTATCTAATCTAGCCCGGGGGTTGGCCTTGTCCCAAACTCCGAGGGTCAGGACCCTCGGAGAGGGGACTAGATTCATCTAAAAATTTTTCATCTACCCGAGGCGGGACCCCCTTGGGGGACCGCGAGGGTCCCCGGCAGGGGAAGTTCTTATAACTTGAGTCTTGTTTGAGTGCACCTCTCATCCCCTCATCCCCCTCATCCCCGGAGGGGGATCTGGGGGATATGGGGATATAGATTCTACTTCTCATCCCCTCATCCCCCGGAGGGGGATCTGGGGGGATCTGAAGTATCTTACGAGGTGCGCTCAAACGGCATACAAAATTTGGCTATGGGGGCTTCGCCATCAAAACGTTTTTACTCTACTAAATCTATTGACAAAGTCTTATTTGAAGTTGGTAATATAGATAATAATGAATCTGTTAAGTTTAATTCTCTTGAACAAGCATGTGAACAAATTAAGTTTAAATATTCAGGTGTTTCAGGTGTTTATAAACTAACTTCTAAAAGCGACACTAGTTTTTATATAGGTAGTTCTCTCCCTCGGGAGGAACTCCCCCTTCGGGGAAGTTCTATTAATTTAGCTAGAAGAATGGAGGAGTACAATAAATTAACTAAAGGTTTACGTAACCCCCGTTCTGCTTCTGAATTGGAAATATCCAAAACTTCAGTTTTAAATTGAAGCTTATAGTTTTTGTATATTACTACTCCTAAAACTTCCTTAGTTTTTGAACAATATGCTATTATTGAACTTAAACCAACTATGAATAGCTATTATAAAGTTACCCCTAGAGTAAAGCCTCAAGGAGGTAATTTATATAGTGCTATTTTAACAGTTGAATTTTTATTATCCTTATTTTCAAAAGGTTCTGAAGGTTATGCTATATTTACAATTTGGCTTAAAACTTTTAAGATAGCTAATTCTTTAAAATATACACCAGAAGATATTGATAATAAATATTTTTGTTTTTTAGTTTTTGTATATGATGTTAATTCACCTGATAAAGATCCTATAGTTTATTCTTCAATAAATAGGGCTTTGAAAGGATTACAAATTAGTCATAGCACATTATTAAATCATGTTAATAATAAATATTTATTTAATTCAAATCTTGTAATAGCTTTAGAACCTTTACTTGTGGACAATTTTACGGAATATACTGAAAAGCCTATTGGGGATAATCAGCTTCGAAAACACATTGTTGTTTATAATAAGGACAATGAGGTGATGATAGAATTTAAGTCTGGTTGAGAAATGGCTAAATATTTCCAGATAGATGGTAGGGTAGCTAGAGCAGCCATAGCTCTCGGTGAGTATCAAGACTTTTTACTAATCTCTAGAGAAGTGTCTAATCGTAAAACAATTTATGTATTTGATAGTAATACACTTGAATTAATAGTTGAATTAAAAAGTATAACTAAAGCTATGAAATATGCTAAAGTGAATTATTATACATTAAAAAGTTTGATCGATAATGGAAATTCTTATGAAGGTAAAATATATAGTTATAAAGATAAGTTATAATTTTACAGTGCGTACGCGCTCATAAAGAGCAACATTTCCTAGGTCTACAAGGAATTAGGTATAGTTCCCCTTATAACTAATAAATATAAGGTAAAAAGAGGATGAATTTCAAGAAAAACTGAAAATTGAAAAGTTAACTTGAAGCGAAGCTTATTTTTATAGTTTATTAATATATTTAATAAGAACGTTCAACGACTAGAAGGAAATTATTTATGATAACACTTTCCGTGAGTATCCTCCGTCAATTAACTTAAAATTTAACGAGATAATAGTTTAAAGTAAGACGATGACATAGTCTGAACCCATGTGGAAACATGGGATTAAAGGGTAAATCCTTTAAAGTAACATAATTGGCCTAGAAGAATAAGTGATTACCCTGATGCTTTTGCGGGGTGAAATTTAATTAGTAGTTTTGGATCCATTGTTAGTGTAGTTGCTGCTTGACTATTCTTGTACATTGTCTATAGACAATTATTAGATGGTAAAGTGGCAACAAGGAATCCATGAATGACTCCTCAGTTTTACACAGATACACTACAAGCTCTACTAAATAGAAGCTCACCTAGCTTAGAATGATCCTTAACAAGTCCACCAAAACCACACGCTTTTGTGAGTCTACCTATACAATCATAAGTTATACTGGTTCCTGCTTTTTAAAATTATGCAGGGACTTCCTTCGGACCCTAATGGATGAATGTCCCTTTGGGAACAAATAGTAATATTAACTAACCCTTGGGGATTCCCTAAAGGGAATAGTTAATAATAAATAAATTTATTATTTTATATAAAAATTGAAGTAATTGTTTATCCTTTTTTGTATCCGGGCGTAGCGCCCCCCTCAGTAGCCTCCGGCTACAAAGGGAATTGCTTTTTTTAGGATACAAATTCTCATTAGCTCAACGGTAGAGCAGTAATCTTTTAAGTTACAGGTTTTTAGTTCGAATCTAAATTGAGAAATAGTTGCCGTACTAATCCCCTTCAGGGATTCCCTTTAGGGAATCCCTGATTCCCCTGGGGGGAATAGTAGCTAAATTGAAGTATCTAGTCCCAAGGATACTGTATTTGTCCACGCATACTTCGTAGGGAACTAGGCTCGGACCGCTAAGCGGTCCGGGACTAGTCCTCATAAATACATGATGGCGTGCGTCTACCTATCCCTAATATATTTATAAGTTGTGCAAGTAAGTAGAAAATTCTGTTATTAACAACCTTATTTTTGGCGGAACTCCTTTGGGCTGCCTGCGCCACCAATAGGGTCTGAGTCTAAGTATCAGAGTGGAGAAGTAATTATTTATTTTACTAGTCCCTACGAAGTATGGCTGCTTCTGGCGGCTTTTAAAAATTATGCCGCCAGCCATGGTATGCAAAAAAAATAGGTACCAGGCTAGTTCGTATGCCCCCAAAATAGTCTAGCGTCTCTTTTAAGTAGTAATAAGTGAGCAGGGGGTACTTTGTATGTCGAAAATTTAAACAAATAGGCGCAGCCATAATATAACTTTTGCCGCATCGCGGCAGCCTTAATGCTTTTTTATTATCCTGAAAATGGCTTTCCTGTCGCTTTCCCCCCCCCCCGTTCTGATAAGATTACCAATAATAAGCAATTTTTATTATGTTGTGGCTTCCATACGAAGTAGCAGTTGTAATATAGTAATATCTCACAATAACTGTTTGGGGGGGGGGGGGTGGAGTAGTTTCATATGGTATCTTATAACTACCTTTTTACCGATATTTTTAACCTTTAATTTAATCTATTTGCTTATGACGAGAACCAGGCATATAAGGGCTAGTCCTTGGCCCTGGATTTTTACTTCTTAGGGCTACGCCGCAACTTTTGAAGTAAAAACACTTTTTTTAGTTTGAGTGCACCTCTCATCCCCTCATCCCCCGTAGGGGATGAGGGCGAAGATAAATCTATTAGGTGCACGATAATTAAAAAAATTAATAGTTTTTTTCTAATAAGTCGAGGGGCAAATTATATAATACTTTCGTAGGTAGGGTGTATAGGGTATTTATTTAATATAATATATATAGGAGGTTTGGTACAATATACGCTTCGTAGGTAATATTAGCCGTATAACTTATAAAGGTTTATATTATAATAGTATAAATCTTATTTATACTTCAACTTTATTAAGTTAATTTTAGCCGCATGCTTAATTATGGTTAATTAATCCTCCGTAATGAAACCTGTCTGATGTATTAATTTCGAGCGAAGGCTGCGAAGGCGGCGAAGCCGTGTTTATTTGTTAATTAATAAAATCTAGCTTTACGAGCTATTAATTAATTTTTTTTTTTTGTTTGTTAGGGTGATCGTCCCCCGTAGGGGATGATCCCCAAAGGGTGATCTAAAGCTATAACTGGTGGATATAGTTCAATTGGTAGAGCGACTGTTCGTGGCACAGTAAGTTCCCTGTTCGAGCCAGGGTATCCACCCAAGCTTATCGCTTCTTTTATGACTAATCTCCCCTACGCCTTAAAGCTAAAGTCGGCATATATTATATTTGGTTAATTTATATTATTTTTTCTTATATTTTGCGTTGAAGGGGGGTAGATCCCTCCCCCCCCCCTTTTTGGTAGGGAACAGGAGTTTTGGTATGATTTAAGATATTTAAATCATATCTTGTTTAATTTAGAAGATAGATATGATACTATCATGATTGTGAGGTAATAAGGTATAAATGTTTACGGCTGCTTATATGTTCGCAGAAGCTAGGATAGTTTAATAGGTTAAAACTTTAATTTCATACATTAATAATGAGAATTCGATTTTCTCTCCTGGCTATACATGATTATGATTTCAACACTATCTTTATTAATATCGAATGCCGTTACTTTAAGACGAGATATGGCAATACTTTTTAACCGTATTACTATAATAGCTTTATTATATGCAATATTACAAAGCTTTGTATGTTTTTCTATATTAATTGATGGCGGTATAGGTTTACATGGAGGTTTATTTCATGTAACCACCATAACCCAAATATTTCATATCTTTCTATATTTTATTAGTATTTTAATATTACAATTAACAAGTTTCTATCCTAGAAAAGTTTTAGTTTATGAACACTCATCAATAAAAGATCTTTTCCTCAATAAACTTGTATATTATAGAACAAATATAATAAACAAAATGGGAGAACACTTAAAAATAATAGAATACCCTAAGCAACAACTAGGTAAGTTGTTAATTTTTTGGGGAAAACTGCCAAATTCCGGGGACGTCCTAAAGTTTTTGATACCAAATCTGGTTGAATTTTTCCATGGTGGGTGAACTAATTATTCACGTACGGTAATAAGTCAAAAGATGGCTCTTCACTTACATTGATTAAAGTGTAATAATAGTGAAATAGGGGTGTTTTACCCTAATGCTGGCGAATTACAAACTCGAAAAAGGGACAATCGCGGATCTAAATCAAACAATATTATGTTTGTAAAAGAGCAACGAGTAGACGGTAGTTACACTAAACTAAAGAGTAGTTGTTTAATGTTAAGGTGTACTCTAAGAGGGTTCGAAAGAATTACCTGAGCCGGAATCCCTTCTTGGCCCCCGGCCACCCCGCTCCACTTGAGTCCTGCTTGCAGGACGGAAGTGGAGCGAGGGAATAAAATTCTAAATAAACAACTATATTCAACTATTGCGCGTAAGGTGGATTCAAAAAATCTTTCTCAATCTAAATTATCTAATAAATACGCAGATAGTTTTAGTTTAAACCCTTGATTCATAACTGGGTTTACAGACGGGGATGGTTCATTTTCTGTTTCTATTGCTAAGAAAAAATCAGGTACAGGTTGAAAAATTCAACCCATATTTACCATAGGATTAGACCCCAAAGATTTAGATCTCTTAGTTCAAATTAAAGATTATTTTAAAGTAGGTAAGATCTATACTAGTACAAGAGGGATAGTTTACTACACTGTGGGTTCTACAAAAGATATAATAAAATATATCTTACCTCACTTTGACAAATATACTTTATCTACTCTAAAATCAAAAGATTATTTAGTATTCAAGGAGATAGTTATTCTTATGGGAAAAGGGGAACATAAATCCTTACCTGGTTTATTAAAAATCTTTTCACTAAGAGCTATTTTGAATAAAGGGTTACCTGATTTTATAAAAGCGGAATACCCTAACATTATCCCGGCGATTGAACCAGAATTTAAGATACCCCTTAACTTAAATCCTTATTGGCTATCTGGATTTATAACTGCAGAGGGGTCTTTCTTTATTTCTCTTTATCCAAACGCAAAAAGAAAAGCTGGGTTCGCAGTGAGCCTAGTATTTAGTTTAAGTCAACACGTTAAAGATATAGAGTTACTAGAGAGACTGGTTAATTACTTAGGGTGTGGTGTAGTCCGAGAAGCCAATAATCGTGATTCAGCTGAATTAATTATCGCCAAGTTCGATCAAATTAACCTAAAACTAATTCCTTTTCTAACAAAATACACTCTTTCTCGCCCCTCCGGGGGCGCTTCCAGCCGCCGGCGTCCGGAAGTGGTGTAAAACTTTTAGATTTCGAGAGATTTAAAAAAGCATCTTTTTTAATCGAAAATAAAGTGCACTTAACTTCCGAAGGAATCTTGTCAATAAAAGCTATTAAAGATGGAATGTATACTCAGTAATTGTGTTAATATAGTAGTAGGTTAACTTGGTACAGTAAAATTATTAGGTTATAATTAAAAATTTAGTTGTATTTATCCTTCGACGATTAAAAAGGGGGGGGTCGCAGGTAACTAAAAGGTAACTTAAAAGTTACTTGTTATATATTTATTTAGAATTTGAGAAGATAAAATCCGGTTTTGTTTGAGTGCACCTCGTAAGATTCTACTTCTCATCCCCCTCATCCCCCTCCGGGGGATGAGGGGATGAGGGGATGAGAGGTGCGCTCAAACCAACGTTAATTTTATTATTTATCATAAGCGGTGCGGTATTTTTAATGTCTACAAATGATTTCATTTCCGTCTTTCTTTCTATTGAATTACAAAGTTATGGTTTATACTTATTAAGTACGATTTACAGAAATTCCGAATTATCTACTACAGGGGGTTTAATCTATTTTTTATTAGGTGGCGGCGGCGACTAACATTACAAGTTAAAGCTATTCTGCCTAAAACTATCAAACTCCGGGGACACCTTAAAGGTTAAGGTACCAAGTTATAACTGAAAAGTTATATATGGATGAAGTAATCACTCATGTATGGTAATAATCCTTAATATAAAAGAAATTCTTTTTCTAAATTAGGTAATCGCGGATCTAAATCAATAAGTCTGTTTTATTGTAAAAGAGCAACGAGTAGACGGTAGTTATTGTATATATATAGGATACAATTAAGGTGTACTCTATAGAGTTTCGAAAGAAATTTTTAAATCAGATAATCTTTTATTCGCGTAGTTATTCGCTACCTTTAATATCAACAAAGCAGCGCAACTACGTTCGTAGTCAAATAAATTTAGCAGTTAATCGATCTTTTTCCTCTAAAACTCCACAAGTTAACCCTTATAGCTTCGGCGAAAAACCTAATACTGTTTCATCACTTAATCCTTGAGCATTAACTGGTTTTATTGATGGTGAAGGCAGTTTCATTATAGGAATTTCAAAGAATAATAATAAAGTCGGATGACAAGTTAAGTTAGAATTTTTACTTTCATTACATGAAGGCGATAAAGTTCTTTTAGAAAAAATTAAAAGTTACCTTGGAGTAGGTAATATAATAAAAGATTCTTCAAAGAAAATTCTTCATTATCGTATTGTCTCTATCAAGGATTTAGCAGAAATTTTTTGTCATTTAGATAAATATCCTTTAATAACTCAAAAGCGTGCAGACTATGAACTTTTTAAAGAAGGGTCTAATCTAGTAGTTAACAAACAACATTTAATTATTTCGGGGTTACATAAAATAGTAGGATTAAAAGCTTCAATGAATCTGGGTCTATCGGATCATTTGAAAACAGCTTTTCCAAATGTTACTCCAGAGGTTAGACCTTTAGTTATAAATAAACCTATTGCTGATCCTCAATGGTTAGCTGGTTTTGCGTCAGCTGAAGGTTGTTTTTTTATAGGTATACATAAGTCTTCAACGATTAAAGTAGGTGTTAATGTACAATTAGAATTCCAAGTTACTCAGCACAAAAGAGACGAGTTTTTAATAAAAAGTATAATAGAGTATTTAAATTGCGGGAATGCCCTTCAAAGTAAGAACGTGTTTAGATACAGAGTTTCTAAATTTTCAGATCGTCTCCCTTTGGGAGATGATCCCCGCGAGGGAGATCTAACCGATAAAATTATACCTTTTTTTAAAAAGTACCCTATTTTGGGTATAAAGTTAAAAGATTTTATGGATTTTTGCACTGTTGTTAATGAAAAATAAGAAACATTTAAGTTATGAGGGAATAGAGGAAATACGTAAAGTTAAATCTGGAACAAATACAGGTCCCCGGGCGGCGACTTACGTCTGCTTTGCAGACTCAAGGAGTCGCCTGGGTAGCCCTTTGGGCTAAGAGATAAAAGTATTTTAGATTAAACTTAACGCGCTTAATTTAAGTTTATTTGTAGATTATCGGAGAACTAGGGATTAAGTTCATGTTTTATTTTATTAGGTACAAGTTTACTATATGCTAATTCGGGTACCACAAATATGGATAGTTTATATGTAATTACCAGTATTAGTGATTTGAGCAATAGTGAGGTAGTCGGAGGTGAGACGTCGGCTACGCTGGCCTGATATATGGATGATTATATAAATTTTTCAATGCTAATCTTTAGCATAGGATTTTTATTTAAAGTAAGTGCCGCTCCTTTTCATTTCTGATCACCTGATGTTTACGACGCTATCCCTACAATTGTTACTACATTTGTAGCAATTATAGCCAAAATATCTATCTTTATATTTTTATTAGAATTAGTCTATTATACTAATCATTATTTATTAAATTTCCATTGAACTTACGGTTTACTTGTAAGTTCTTTACTTTCATTAATAGTTGGTACGATTTTAGGTTTAACACAATTTCGTATAAAAAGATTGTTCGCATATAGTACTATATCTCATTTAGGATTTATTTTATTAGCTCTTAGTATTTCTAGTGTAGAATCAACTCAAGCATTTATATTCTATTTAATGCAATATTCAATAAGTAATTTAAATGCATTTATTATTTTAGTTACCATCGGATTTTCTTTCTATTGTTATGTAAATGATAGTAGAGAAAATGAGCCGGAATTATTAGATAAAAATAATTCACCAGTACAATTAATCAGTCAATTAAAGGGATATTTTTATATAAATCCTATCTTATCTTTAAGTTTCGCGATAACTATTTTTTCTTTTGTAGGTATACCCCCTTTATTAGGTTTTTTTGCTAAACAGATGGTTTTAAGTGCAGCCTTAGATAATGGTTATATATTTTTATCTTTTATTGCCATACTAACTAGTGTAATAGGTGCTGTATATTATTTAAGTATAATTAAAGAAATTTTCTTTTTCTCAGTTAAGCCTGAATATAAAATATATCCTTTAGTAAGTAGTGAAGAGGATAGTGTAGGTAGAATTTATGGTGGCGGCGGTAAATCTTCTAATAAAAAAACAGCTTTAATTGAATCTATCAGATTTAACAGCGATAATATAGTTATGTCATCTTCAATCTCAGTGACAATTTCTACAATAACTTTATTAATTTTATTATTTATTTTTATGAATAAAGAATGATTAAGTATGGGTACCTTTAACCTCCTATTCTTCTTATGTGTTAAGGAGCATTATGCTCGTAATTTATTACTGTTATTAAATACAATTAGAATTTTATCACATACTCATCTAACAAGCTCTCGTTCTTATCTCTTTAGTACCTATCGTCGATTGTCAGGTACTCGTGGTTCGATTGCCTCTGTTAATCATAATAGAACTTTCCCCTGGGGAAGTTCCCTCCACACTTCGTACGCGGGTGGAATTAGATATACGACTCGATTATCTTCTATCATTCCACAACAAACCTTATGGTACTCAATTGATCATAATAAGATCCATCCTATTTCACCTTGGTTTATTACGGGTTTTACAGATGCAGAAGGTTGTTTTAATGTTGGCCTTCAAAAAAATCCTAATGGTAAATTCTATGTCCGACCTAAATTCCAGATAAAAGTTCACTCAAGGGATAGTTTATTATTAATGCGTATTAAAAATTATTTTGGGGGTATAGGAAATATTAATACTAATAGTAAGGATTCAAGTTTCACGGTAAGATCTTTAGACGATATTTTGAAAATCATTTTGCATTTTGATAACTACCCTTTGATAACTAAAAAAAAAGCCGATTTCATATTATTTAAGCAAATAATCCATAAAGTAATTGAAGGGGAACATTTATCTGCCAAGGGATTACAAGAAATAGTTAATATTCGTAGTTCGATGAATTTAGGTTTGTCGGATTCCTTGAAGACTGTTTTCCCTAATACTGTACCTGTCAATAGACCCGAGATAGAAAATATTACTATCCCTCATCCTGAATGGATGGCTGGGTTTGTTACAGGTGAAGGATGTTTCTTAGTTCAAATGTCTAAATATGGTAAAGGTAAATTAGATGGTGTTTCATTTAGCTTTAAGGTATCTCAACATTTGAGAGATGAGTTACTGTTAAGATCTTTTATTACTTTTTTTGGATGTGGCCTATTCAATTACCATAGTGGAAAGAGCAAGCACGGGTCGGGGGTATTTCTTGTTAGAAAATTTGCGGATATTTCTGATAAAATAATTCCATTTTTTCAAGATCATATGATAGAAGGTATTAAAAGAGAGGATTTTGAAGACTGGTCTAGAGTAGTCGAGTTAGTTAGATCTAAGGCTCATCTAACCGAAGAGGGAGTAAATAATATTCGTGAAATAAAATCTGGTATGAATACACTAAGATAATTTCTCGCCCCCTCCGGGGGCGCTTCCAGCCGCAGGCGTCCGGAAGTCCCTTGGTTATTTATAGTACTTAACCGAGATGTAATAGGGTAGCCCGGAAAAATTTGCTATTATTTATTATATAGTCCCGACTCATAAGCCGGGATAAAGATTAATAATGGTAAAATTTTCAAAAACATTGGATTAATTGCAAGAATATCAACACCCCGTTGTTAGTTTGATGATTTGCAGCGAAGTTTATCTTAATATTTTTATTAGAGTAGATAGTTCTCTAAGAGTCCTCACTCTAATGATATAAGATAAAAACGTTCAACGACTATTAGGTGAGTAATATTGACAATAATCCTATATAACTATCCAATGCTTACTTACCTTTTAAATAGCTTACTATTTAAAATTAAGTAGGTAAAGATATAGTCTGAACAATATAGTAATATATTGAAATATTAATTATAGTTGAAGAAAGTATTTATGATGGCGGCTTCGTCGTCGTATAGCAAGCTCTCGGCTCCGCCGCCCCCTCCTCTCCTTGAGTCCTGCTAGCAGGACGTAAGAGGAGGGTGGGCTTTAACTAATTAATTGTTAACACCATTGACCATATTGGTACAATTTTTATTTAATTCTTAAATGAGTTCAATTACATTATTTATATTATTTGTTTGTATTATAGCTATTTTATTTTTAGTCTTAAATTTACTCTTTGCTCCTCATAATCCGTATGCGGAGAAATTTTCAAGTTTTGAGTGTGGATTCCACAGTTTCTTAGGGCAAAATAGATCTCAATTCAATGTGAAGTTCTTTGTGTTCGGTTTGTTGTTTTTGTTATTCGACCTAGAAATTACTTTAATTTTCCCTTTTGCCGTTAGCCAGTCAAATAACGAGATTTACGGTTTAATTGTTGTATTGTTATTTATGATTATTATTACCTTAGGTTTTGTATACGAGCTCGGAAAGGGAGCGCTTAAAATCGATAGTAAACAGAATATTGGTATTATAAGTAATAACCGTACTAATACATCTGTGTCTTTCTTGGGTAAATCACCTTCGAACGATAAAAATTCTTTTAATTTAGGTTATTCTGGAGGCGGCGGAGTTAAAAATATCCGTCGCCTCCACACTCACTCTGTAGTAGGAGCTAATTTCAAAAGATTATATTCAACTTCCCAGGTCGGGACCCCTTTGGGGACCGATGGGGTCCCCGGTAGGGGAAGTACTAAAGCTAGCCAAGGTAGCTCAGATTTTTGAAAACAGGTTAATTCTTCTAAGTTAGATGAAAAGAATCCTTTCTTTTTAGTTAATCGTTTCTTGAAAGATTTCCCTAATACAGCTTTGGCTAGTAGTAATTTAACTTGTTCATTTATTAACTCTATTCTTAGTAGCCAATTTAAAGGGTTTGAACTCTCTTGTTCAGATTTTGATCTTTTAATGAAAATAGCACCAATAAGATTAGAATTACCCGTTAATTCTAAATGTCTTGCCCCTCAAAAAAAATATATTTTTTTTCTAGGGTAAAAAAAGAATAAAAAAAATACATTTTTTTAGTTCTTTTTTATGCTTCGCCCATAAGTTGTTGGTAAGTATGTTCGTTATACTGAAAGAGGTAAAGCCCCCCTGGCTAATAAAAATTGTATTTTTTATAAGACTTCGTCGGCTACAGGGGGGGGGGGTAAAAAAAGAATAAAAAAAAATACATTTTTTTAGTTATTTTTTTTATGCTCCGCCCAGGTGTTTATAAAATTACTAACAAAATTAATGGTTTATGTTATATTGGATCATCTGTTTCTTTAGCTAATAGATTATCTACTGGTTATTTAGGTCCAAAGTTAGGTAACAGAGTTATTGATTTAGCTATTAAAGGAATAGGATTGGATAAGTTATATTTCCCTTCGGGAAATCATTCAGGATTTCTTGGAGGAAATCCCTGCAGGATTTATAAGTTTATTTAAATCCTAAAGAAATTTAGGAACGAATTCTTAATGAAGGCTTGGCCGATAAATCAGGGCTTCATTGTAAACAACAATTTAATTTTTTTTTCTTTAGCATTATCTCTTTCAATAAATATAATTTTATTTTCGGGAAAATACATTTTGTTTAGTTTGCACCTCATCCCCTCATCCCCCTCATCCCCCGGAGGGGGATCTGGGGGATCTGGGGATATAGATTCTACTTCTCATCCCCCCTCATCCCCCCCCCGGAGGGGGGATATGGGGGGGATGAGAAGTATCTTACGAGGTGCGCTCAAACAGCCCCTCATAATTTTTTTACTTATTTTTATTCATTAATGAATAAAAACTAAAAATAATAAAAAAATAACCACAGAGCCTGGGCTCCGTACCTGAATCGAAGGATTATTTTTTATGTAGCGGCCGCATACTTTCAATCTACCAGAATAGGTATCTTTAATACCTAACGAAGTACAAGCAAAAGAATGCAATTTCAAGTAGTGTTTAGGGCGGCTGGCATATTTTTAAGGCGCACCCTACAGCAGCCCACAAAATTACTTTATACTCCCAGCCCTTATTAAAAAAAATGTATTTTTTTTTTAGTTTGAGTGCACCTCTCATCCCCTCATCCCCCGGAGGGGGATCTGGGGGATCAGAAGTATCTTACGAGGTGCGCTCAAACAGCCAGCCCCCGTCAGCCTTAGCGCTTCGCAGATAAACTAAACTCGGCTGAAAATGCGTAACGTGCATAGGTAACATTATTAATCTTGCTTCTTACAAGAGTATGGTACCATATATGAATCAAATTCTATAGATTCAACAATTGAATCTAAGAAATCAGGGTATTGGTAACTTCAATATCAAGTGCTATAAGCTAAACCTTGCATTGAAGGATCACTCACTTTAAACATTAAGTATAATAATTTAAAAGATAAAAAGCAATAAACTAGGTTAGCGTAACTTTGTAGTTAACCCCCCCCCCACACTCCATAAAGGAATAACGAATATTACGACTACTCGTAAAAGGAATACTTAATTATTTAACAAGTGCATACAAGATTCGAACTCGTACCATAACGACCGTAGCGTTGGGTTCTACCATTAAACTAATACACTTTGATTAGGGGGGGGGTGCAGCAAGCCAAGACTGCACCCCCCCCCTAATCAAAGTGTATTAGTTTAATGGTAGAACCCAACGCTACGGTCGTTATGGTACGAGTTCGAATCTTGTATGCACTTGTTAAATAATTAAGTATTCCTTTTACGAGTAGTCGTAATATTCGTTATTCCTTTATGGAGTGTGGGGGGGGGGTTAACTACAAAGTTACGCTAACCTAGTTTATTGCTTTTTATCTTTTAAATTATTATACTTAATGTTTAAAGTGAGTGATCCTTCAATGCAAGGTTTAGCTTATAGCACTTGATATTGAAGTTACCAATACCCTGATTTCTTAGATTCAATTGTTGAATCTATAGAATTTGATTCATATATGGTACCATACTCTTGTAAGAAGCAAGATTAATAATGTTACCTATGCACGTTACGCATTTTCAGCCGAGTTTAGTTTATCTGCGAAGCGCTAAGGCTGACGGGGGCTGGCTGTTTGAGCGCACCTCGTAAGATACTTCTCATCCCCCCCATATCCCCCCTCCGGGGGGGGGATGAGGGGGGATGAGAAGTAGAATCTATATCCCCAGATCCCCCAGATCCCCCTCCGGGGGATGAGGGGGATGAGGGGATGAGGTGCAAACTAAACAAAATGTATTTTTTTTGTCTTTTTACCCTATGTAGCATTCGGTCCGGCTATATAGGGGTTTTCTTAATCGAACCGATTTTCTGCTATTTTTGCATAATCTGTTTTTATCGTTCAATATAGTGTTTGAACACCAATGAGCTGAATATGATGTAATTTCTTAAGGTCTATATATAAATAGTAAGGATAAATGATTTATCGTAATAGTTAATAAATATAGACAAATCTTTAAAATTTAAAATGAATCTTTTATTAAATCAGTTAAATATTAGTCTAGACGCTCCTAGTGCATGAGGTATATATTTTCAAGATAGTGCGACTCCTCAGTGTGAGGGGTTAGTTGAATTACATGAAATAAGCATAGTCGTAATTTTATTAATTACATTTATTAATATTGATTTGGGTTTATTTTCATCTTTATTTATTAAATTGAGATTTCAGATTTTATCTGTTAATTATTGATTTAATCGTCGTAGGTCCGTAGCTACTACATATACTTCTAAGTCGCACTCTAATATTAAATATAATATTTATATAGTTAAGTCCTGTTTTCATCCTTCTAGAATACGTAGCTTTCTTGAAACATTTCAACCGCATTCTTTAGTTAGTCCCGCGGTAGGTAATAATCAAAATTCTTCAACCAATTGCAATAATAATTTAAGTAACAAGTTGGAGCCTGGTTTATAACTGGTTTTGTGGACGCCCCCCCCCTCAAAAAAAAAATGCATTTTTTTTTCTTGAGGGGTAAAAAAAGAATAAAAAAAATACATTTTTTTATTCTTTTTTATTCTGCGCCCAGAAGGGTCCTTTATGGCTCTTTTTAGGGAGAGATTACAGGGGGGGGTACAATAATGTCGGTTGAAGTATCGAAGCTGTTTTTCAAATTAAGCTACATAGGAAGGATGCTAAACTTTTAGGGGATATACAAAGTTTGGTGTAGGTAAAATAGTCAGAGATGGGGATGATGGCTGTGCTTTTGTCGTGAGGTCTTATAGCGATATTCGGAATAAAATTTTGCCCCTTTTTGATAATTATCCTTTAAAAACACAAAAATCCTCCGATTATCTTCTTTGAAGGGATATAGTTATAAAAATGTGCAATGGTGAACATCTAACTAAAAGTGGAGTTCAGGATATTGTTAATATACGTGCATCTCTTAACTTAGGTCTTAGCGACACGTTAAAATCAAGCTTCCCTAATACGGTCGCGGTTGCTAGACCAAATCCTGTACTCTTACCCTTAAATAGTTCATCTCATACTGATTGTGAATGAGTAGCCGGATTCACATCGGGAGAGGGTTCGTTTAAAGTTAAAGTCAAAGAGTCTATTAGATCCAAAGTAGGATTTCAAACGTTTATGGATTTCCGAATTACTCAACATAGCCGTGATGATAAATTAATGGAAAGCTTAATAAATTTCTTTGGGTGTGGTCAATATAAGTTACGTGGGAAAGGTAATCTACCCGCCGGAGATTATTAGTGTTAAATTTAGTGATATTGTAGGTAAAATTATGCCGTTTTTTCAAAAGCATATTATAAGAGGAATCAAATTTTCGGACTTTCAGGATTGATGCAAAGTTGCAGACTTAATGCAAAAAGGTGGTCATAATACACAGCCAGGTTTAGATATAATTCGTCAAATCAAATCTGGAATGAATAGAGGGAGAGAATGAAAATAATTTTCTTTCTCTACAAAGTTTTTTTGCCTTTCGCCGCAGGACTAGGTACAGTCCTGTGCCTAGGCCGAGGGGTTAAAATTATAATTTTTTTCTTTTTTTATTTTTCTAAATAACTTTCTATTAAATTTTATGAATCTTCTTTTAATAGAGTCTACTTATTGTGAAAGTTAAATATCTAAATAACCCACGTATTAAAAATTATGGATCTTTATTTGAGTTCCACCCACACCCCTCCTCACCATCTCTCACTTTATGAATATTAATATTATGTGGTGCTACTAGTAGTAGCTATTAACTACTAAATTTAAAGTATGATATATAAATCGAATCGGGTTGGTAATGATAATTGGTTGAATTACAAGAATTGTTGTCGTGTATTAAGAGTCAAACTCCGGGGATATCTTAAAATTCTATTAACCAAGGAATTATAGGAAACTTTAATTCTGGCTTAGCTAATTACTTAAGGTATGGTAATATCAATAGAAATAACTTCAAACTTTGGTTGAAAAATGGATAATCGCGGATCTAAACTAGTAGTATATGCGTAAATACGTAAATACTACTGTAAAAGAGCAACGAGCAGACGGTTCTTCAGAGAAATATTAACTCTCTCTGTAAGGTGTGCTCTAGTCGCAGGGAAACCTGTCTTTGGCTAAAAACAACTAGACATATTTATGGAAAGGTTTATTTTATATTAAGTAAATCTAAATCTTAAATTAGTAAGATAATTCTAGTATGGTTTTTCAAAGTTAAAGCTTCTTATTAATAATTAATTATCATCGAAATTAAGGGGGGAATATAACTAGAAAATAATAGTAAGATCCTAAATATATTGTTATTTTTTTTTTTCTAATACATAACTACGCAAGCAGCAGCTGCAGCAACCGCCACCGGCTGCACATTTGTTTTTATACAGGGAAGCATTGAAACTTGGGTAGTGCTATGTTATGGATATATTGTCCCCATTAAGTTTATATTATTATCTTCAGATCGTGTATACACAAACTGAAGGGTTATTTTAAAATTTTACTTTTCCTTATATATTTAATATGAAAAGTAATATTTGATAGTAAATAAAAATAATCGAAATTAATAAGACGGGTAATAATAAGTTAGAATTACTCCCTACGGTGCCTTCTAACCGTATGGATAAAATAGGAGTATCTACCCTGGGTGGTAAAGGGAACCACCAATTAAATCCTAACTATATTACAGGATTTATGGACGGAGAAGGGTGTTTTCATATAACTATCTCAAAAAACTGGTTATAAACCAGGTTACAGTGTAAATCTAGTATTTTCAATAGGTTTACACAGTAAAGATGCAGATCTTTTAAGATCAATTCAAGAATATTTCGGTGGAATAGGAGTTTTAAGTGTTACTGGTAAAAAGGTTTTATGAAGAGTTTTTTCCGTTAAAGAACTTAAATTAATAATTGACCATTTTGATCATTATCCACTTATAACAAAAAAAAGTCGAGACTTTCTTTTGTTTAAATAAGCTTTGCAGTTATTTATCAATAAAGATCACTTGACCCCTGAGGGTCTAATAAATATGGTTAGTATTAAAGCTTCTATTAATCTGGGTTTGTCTTCGCTCCGCGACCCCGCTGATTCGAACGTAGTGAAGCAGCGCGGGGATGCCTTAAAGGAAGCTTTTCCTACTTTTAAATTAATAGATCCATCTTCTTTATCAAAAGGATTAATTGATATAAAGGAAGGTAAGTCTATAAATCCTTATTGATTAGCAGGGTTTACCGAGGCAGAGGGTTGTTTTTTTGTAGTTATTCAAGAGAAGTCTTCCCCCGAGGGGACCCTCAGGTACCCGACTGGGGTCCCTTCGGGAAGAGCTACATACCAAATAAAAATAGGTTATCAGGTAAGTCAACATCTTATAGATCAATCCCTTATCAAGAGCTTAAAGGACTTTTTTGAGTGTGGTAGATCTGAACCTTGTGGTAAGGCTGGAATATCTTTTCGTGTAACTAAATTTAAGGACATTACAGAAAAAGTAATACCTTTTTTCGAGAATTATCCTGTTTTAGGATCTAAACTAAAAGATTTTAAAGATTTCAAAGGTATCACTAAACTTATGGCGTCTAAAGCTCATTTAACACCAGAAGGTTTAATTAAAATAAGAAAGATAAAATCGTTAATGAATTCTTTAATAGAGTTTCCAGAGGAGTAGATTAGCCTTTGGTAATTCGCTTGTAGTAGGGCGGGCATCTGCGAGAATCTTCTATTTAGAAGGGTGTAAGGTAAGTGGTTGTAAAATGAACACAGCGCTTTGTTTAGTTTTATCTTAGGATCTTTTAAAAATTTAGTATGATATATGAATTCGAATTCTTCTTCAGGGTTTACCTAGCTATATATAGCTAGGTAAACATCCATAAAAATTTAATTGGTAGGCTCTTAGCCTGCCACCCTCCGGTAGTTTGGGCGGGGAAATCCAAATTCAACTTCAAATTTCTTGAATAGTAAACTTAATTATTTTACTGTGTAATTAACATTAAAAGTCAGGACAACATAATGTATTACTTAGTTATTATATTATTTAGTGTAGGGTGAATCTTATTATCTATAATAAGAAACTATGTGGCTACAAAGTCACCTATTTCTCACAAGTATTTAAACCACGGTACACTTATCGAGCTAATATGAACAATAACTCCTGCAGTAATACTTATGTTAATTGCTTTCCCTTCTTTTAAATTATTATACTTAATGGATGAAGTGAGTGATCCTTCAATGTCAGTTTTAGCAGAGGGTCACCAATGATATTGAAGTTACCAATATCCAGATTTCTTAGATTCAGGTGATGAATTTATAGAATTCGATTCATATATCATACCAGACTCTGACTTGGAAGAAGGAAGATTAAGAATGTTAGAAGTAGATAATAGAGTGAAAAGGCCTTAAGCAAGCTTTAATGACTCTCAAGTAGCCAAACTCCGGGTAAATCCTAAGAGCTCAGAATACTAACCCTTTAACCTAAAAGGGTAAAGAAAGGGGCCAAACTAATCACTTGGGTATAGTAACAAGTTCTGAGATTTAACGAAAGTTAGAATGGAAGTTCGCGGATCTAAATCACCTCTTTTCTTCGTTTATATAGCTTAGCATGACTTCTGAGTCCCATATTTTTTTTTATAAAATTTTATCAATAAATTTTATAAAAAAAAATAAGGGACTAAGCAGAGCTTGATCAAGATTAATGTGTAAAAGAGCAACGAGTAGATGGTTACTCGCCATATATCAGGTTAAAACCTAGAGTACCTCAGAAAGTGAGGGTAGATATATGGTGTAAGGTGTATTCTAATAGCCTATTACTTTTTATCTCTTTTTTTTTGTAATATACAAGTAAATTAGAGATAGATTGAAAAAAAAAATCGTAAACGAGGCGTTATGTCTTTAGCTTATACCTAAAAGTCGGTAAATCCTATCAAGGTAGAAGAAGATTAAAGCATGTCAGTGCTCTTGGATTAATGTATGTTAGACCTAATTTTACTAAAAGGGTCAAACATTCTTTTTCTTGTGATACTTTAGGTATAAAAAAATATAGCGCGTCTGGTGTCGGTCCCAAACCATCTAACTTGAGCCCGTGATTTATCACAGGTTTCACCGATGCAGAGGGTTGTTTTTCTATCACAGTATATAAGGATTCCACACGTCCCCTAGGTTGAAGAGTCTGTGCTGAATTTCTAATTGGCCTTCATAAAAGAGACGTAGATCTTTTAAGAGAAATTCAAGCTCATTTAGGTGGTATAGGTCGGATAGGTAAATTTGCCAAAGGTGCTTATGCTTTAAGGGTAAATACTATAGGTCAAATGTTAAATATAATTGATCATTTTGATAAATACCCCTTAATTTCTCAAAAACATGCTGATTATCTTCTCTGGAGAGAGATAATTATTATGATGCAGCGAAAGGAGCATATAACTGAGGAAGGGCTTTTAACTATCCTTAGTTTGAGAGCTTCTTTGAATTTAGGTTTATCTTCGCTCCGCGACCCCGCTGATTCGAACGTAGTGAAGCAGCGCGGGGAGGCATTAAAGACAGCTTTTCCGAATATCATCCCCGTCCTTAGACCTAAAGTAGAGAACATAGCTATTCCACATGGTGAATGATTAGCTGGATTTACATCAGGTGAGGGTTGTTTTTTTGTTTTTGTAAGTAAATCTTTAACACATCTTTCAGGTTTTCAAGTCCAATTAGTATTCCAAATAACTCAACATTCACGTGATGAGAGACTAATTCAAAGTTTAATCTCTTATTTAGGTTGCGGTAAATTAGTAACAAGCTCTGATGGTAAAGTGCAATACAGAGTAGAAAAATTTAAGGATAATTATGAAAAAATCCTTCCCTTTTTTAACAATCATAAAATTAGAGGGGTAAAACTTGATGATTTTAAAGATTGATGTATTGTAGCTAAATTAATGCGAAGTGGGGAGCATTTAACTCCAGAAGGGGTTAATGAAATTGTCAAAATAAAAGCGGGTATGAACAAAGGAAGAGCTTAATTTTTCATCTTAGTTTAAATTCCGTCTTCCCTTAGTCGTTTGGTCCCTATAATCTGTAAGATAGAAAAATATAAATTATCGGAAACGAGGCGTTATATTCTCAGCTTATGCCTAAAGGTTAAGATATTAATTTAAATATAATATATACCCATGGAAAAAGAGAACCAAGACATGTAATTTTACCTGAATTAACTCATGTAAGATTTATTATTACTGCTGGTGACGTTATACATTAAAAGTGAGAATAGGCCCTCAACTAGTAGTGTTCAAATAGCCAAACTTCGGGGAAGTCCTAAAGCATTAGTTACTAAGCATTTAATATAAAAGGATTATGATGTGGCTGAACTAATCACTCAGGTATAGTAATAAGACTAATGATTTTTCGAAAGAAGAATGGATAATCGCGGATCTAAATCACCTCTTAGTTACAAACTTATTGTGTTAGTAATTAATGTGAAAAAGAGCAACGAGTAGATGGTTATTCAGTTTTAGACATCGATTTCTAATTACTGTTAGGTGTACTCTAGTCGCTGGGAAATCCGGTTCTTGGAAGAAATTAAGTAAATCAAGATTAAAGTTAACACATTAGCCTTTCTAAATTATTAACATTACCTTCCTTATTTTACCTTTCCTTATTGATTATTAGCTTCTCTACTGGCGGCTTGGCCGGTATATCTCTATATGAAGTATTTTGTTCTCGTAAATTATCCTGTTAAGTTCACATTAAAGTTTAGTTGTAATTAGGGATGGTTGTCTTGAAATTTTAGGTTATTCATATGTAGGCTGGTTATTTATACCTTGCTTAAATAATAGGTTTAATAGGTAGTTAATAATAAGATAAATTTGTGTAACGTCTTTTGCTTTCATAGCGAGCATTAATAACAAATTTACATATAAGAGACCTATCGTTTATGGCAAAGCCGTAATAGCTCCTACTTCCCGAGGGGACCCTTGTGGTCCCTGAGGGTCCCCCAAGGGAAGTATATCTTATAACAATTCTATCTTTATCAGGCGTTATAATAATGTAAAATTATACGATGATTTTAAAGATATAAGCAGCGATAATCTTAATAAATTATTAGTTAACCAAGGTGTTTCAATAAGACAAGATATACTTAATAAATTAATAAGCATCCCTGGTGTTAAATTCGATTTACCTTTAAATGCTCAAACTACTCGTGCCTTAGAAGGTTTAATAGGTAAACCTAATACTAGAGGGTTAAAAGCTGGTGTTTATATTTTTACACATAAATTAACAGGCTGTAAATATGTTGGTTCAAGTAATAGTCTCTCAAGAAGACTAGACCAGTACTTTAATTTTAAACACTTTAATCAAAACATAACGGGTTTATTGTTACCGATTATTCATAAGGAGGGGGGATTTAGCAATTTTACCTTAGAACTTTATGTAATGGGTGCAGAGTTCTATTCTAATGACTATTTTTTATTCTTAGAACAATATTATTTATTACACAAAAGTTTTAATTTAAACACTCAAAGAATAGTAAATTTCAGAGTTAGTCAGGGTAATCGTATTTATTTATATGATTTAGAAGGGCGTACTTTATATTATTCTTCTAAATCTTTAAGTCAAATACAAGGTGATCTTGGAATACATCCTAACACTTGTAAAAGTTGTCTTAAAGGTAATAATTATTTAAATTTCTTTAATATTACGGATACTCCTATTGAGGGTGCAGTTTTAGCTAACTTTACTGTTCCTGAGGTAGCTAGTTTAATCTCAGAGAAAAAGGTTTTGTTTTTAAGCAGTACATCTAAGACTAAATTTAGTAAATCTCTTATCATAAAAGAGACAGAGACAGGGAAAACTCAGGAGTTTCCTAGTATTACAGCTATAGTAAATTATTTTAAAACTCTTAATATAATAATGGATAGAAATAAAATAGCTAAAATAATTAATACAAGTGAATCTTATAAAGGTTATTTATTTATATCTTCGCTCCGCGACCCCCTTCCTCTCCTTGAGCCAGCGGAGCTGGCGGAAGAGGAAGGCGGGGAGAGTTAATTATTTATTTCCTGGATAACGATAACTCGCGCTTCCAGTAATATAAAATTAGAATACTTGCTAGAATTTTCGTTTATATATGTGGATTAAAAACAACGGTAAGGTAAATAATATGATAAATTTGTGTAACGTCTTTTGCTTGCCCTTCGTTAGGTATCAAATGTGATGCATATCCAGGTAGACTGAATCAAGTATCTGTATTTATTAATAGAGAAGGTGTTTTTTACGGTCAATGTAGCGAAATATGTGGGATTCTGCACAGTTCCATGCCAATAGTTATACAGTCAGTCTCATTAGAGCATTTTTTGGTATGATTAAGTGAACAATAGTTAAATACTCGGGTTTAAAAAGAGGAGGGTATTTATCTATTGTTGACAAACTAACTTTATTATTTTATAGTAGTGGTTTGCCGCTATCTAGCTATCTTTCTTTTTTGGGTAGTGGTAGTGGTATCTATTCTATAATTAGGAAGTGCAGAATGTGTCGTCAGTTCACTCAAATGGGGGTGTATAAGTGTGGGTCTTTTATACGTACACCCCCTCTAACCCTCCTAAATCATAAAAAGTATTTTTCTACTTCTTGTGTTAGGAGGAATAGTGATTTGGCGGCTTCCTCTTTAAAACTTTCTAAGTGCTCAAGTAAGTTAGCTATAACTTTCCTTATATTGGAAAGTTCACTAAACATTTGTTTAGGTTTTCTAGTCGTGTTCTATAGATTAAGAGGAAGTAAAAAAAGTTTATTTCATACTTAATGTGATATTTTCAACTTATAATCGGACTTACTATTAGTCTTTGTATGTGGATATTAAATGGGGATATTCCATTAGATCAAGCAGCATTGAATGGTTTAGCTGGGTGTGTGGATTTTTTATTTTGATTTATACAAAGAGTTATCAATCCAGCATATTTGGATGATAACGCACGTGCAATCTTAATTCCTGTGTTAGAATTTCTAAGAGATATAATCAGAGAAGTTGCTAGTCTTCTGCCACCTGGCCATGAATTAATTGCTTCTATCTTTCGACTAAGTGAGGCAATTGCTAATTTTCTTTTTGATATAGGAGTACGATAAATTTTATGTGAGCAAGGTAGTATAAAAGAATGAGTATGGGTTAGGTAAACTAACCCATCCTAGGTGTATTAGTTTAATGGTAGAACCCAACGCTACGGTCGTTATGGTACGAGTTCGAATCTTGTATGCACTTAAGTTATATTTTTTATTAGCTTTGCAGCTTTAGGGGAGATCGTATAATAAATATCCATTAAATTACAACCATTTCCCTACTACCTCTTCTGTAAAATTGCAGTTTGGGGGTTTTAGTATACTAGGCCAGCCCCCCCCCTGCGAAGCCTATAAAATAGTTTAAAGGTAAATAATGAGTTCTTACGCGCCGCAGGGCCTTAATTAACTACGACGCGTAGCGTCGTAGTTCTTACACTTTTTTTATAAAAAAAAAAAAAAAAAAAAAAAGTTTAATGAACAAGTTTTTCTTTAGAAAAACTTGTTCTTTTAAAAAGCCGATAGGTGGACTTTAAAAGCAGGCTATTATATTCAAATAATTATGCAAATCTACCAATATAAATTTATAAGAGGTGTGATAAATAATATTATTGTGAACTCCGGTTGCAAAAAAGTTATCCGTATTTTATTGGTATGATCGGTAATAACCAATTGTTAACTTTTATTAAATTAATATGTGATGTCTAGTTCGTATTCTAGCTAGTTATTATTGCTGGTGGATATGTAACTAGCCATTGTATATTAAAGTGCATTAGTTTAATGGTAGAAGGTTATGCTTCGGACATTATGGTATGAGTTCGAATTTTATATGCACTTAGTAAATTATTATATTTCATTGTTGGATGGAAACTTACAACATCTTATAATAAATAGGTTAATTTAACATATAAATAAAGGTATAATTTCATAAATATAATATAATCTTTTATGGTTTTATAATATGCCTAATATTTTTAATTGCTTGGGTGTTGAAAATATCAAAATTTCGTAACAATCGATAAGTTCTAGGGTTTATTTGTATTAAAAAAAAAAAGAGATGATACAAGTTGCAAAAATAATAGGTACTGGTTTAGCTACTACAGAGCTGATAAGAGCTGTAGTAGTTTTTTTTTTTTTTTTTTTTTTATAGTTATAGTAGAATCTACACTATAATCTTATATCTACCTTAGTAGTCTGAATCTGTTTGGCTTTACAGGTTTATATAACATTTTAATTATTTTATCGTGGGCTAAATTAAAAATTTATTGGGCAAAGTTTAACAGTTTGTATTTTACTTCAGGTTTGTTATCGCGCACCTAATCCCTATCCCCCCCCCCGCGCTACGCGGGGGGGGGGGGGGGGGGGGGGGGGGGGGGGGGGGGATCTATCTCATACTAAAAAAAAAAATTAGCAAATAGGAGGCTATATTAATCTGGTTGATAGTCACTAAATAGGGCGAGGCTGGGGCTCTATTTAACCAAAATAATTAATAATATTAAAATATACAATGAATTTAACTTTAATACTATTTTTAATTGGGGTTTTAGGTTTTGTTTTAAATAGAAAAAATATCATCTTAATGCTTATTTCAATTGAAATTATGTTACTTGCTATAACTTTCCTTATATTGGTAAGTTCACTAAATATTGATGACATCATCGGTCAAACATACGCTATCTATATAATCGTAGTAGCGGGAGCCGAGTCAGCAATTGGTTTAGGTATTCTAGTCGCCTTCTATAGATTAAGAGGAAGTGTGAGTATAGAATATAAATAATGTATTTAAGTATAATAATTTTACCTTTATTAGGAAGTATAGTTGCTGGCTTTTTCGGAAGAAAAGTTGGGGTTCGCGGAGCACAAATAATCACTTGTTTATGTGTAATAGCAACAACTATTTTGGCTTTATTGGCTTTATTTGAGGTAGGTTTTAACAATATTCCAGTAACAATCAACCTATTTAGATGAATAGATAGTGAATGATTTAATATTACATGAGGATTTCAATTTGATAGTCTAACAGTATTTTTAGTGGGTATCTTGGGCGTGGTCCAAGATACAGAAGCTGTGTTGGTTTTAATCCAACTGTATAAGAATTTAGTTATTAGTTCCGGACGCCTACGGGTGGTATTGGCCCTAATTTCATCGGGAATCAAATTATTTAATTATAGCTTAATTAGTTTATCGAGAATTCCCGGAGGGGATACGCGCAAGCTCCCGAAAACATATATTTTAAATTCCTTAAATGGTTCAAGTAATAAAAAATTAAAACACACATGTCTCGGCTACGACGGCCCTGACCAATCCTTGAGTTCTTTAAAGCGTAAGTGGAGAGTGGGTAATTTAAATCAAATAAGGAGTTATTCAATTTTTAGTGATGTTAACTTAAATGGTTCAAAGCTTTCATATTCCATCCGGGATCTGGAAATGAAATTTTTACAGTGATTCGTGGGATTTACAGACGCTGAAGGGTGTTTTATTATTTATCCCAGACTTAACAAGGATGGATTAACTATTTCCAGATTTTCATTCATGTTTAAAATTGCTTTACATAATTTCTTATCTGGTTTTAATTATACAAGGACATTTTTATCTCTTTATAGATCGTCCCCCTTTGGGGGATGATCCCCGCGAGGGGGATCTAATAATAATATACATTCTTTCTCTGAAGGTATACGTTGCTTTTCTTCTACTACTGGTGGCAATAATCCAAACTTAGATGGTTTAAATCCAAACTGAGTTTCAGGGTTTGTGGATGCTGAAGGTAGTTTTATGATTAAAATACGTAAACTGTCAGGAGTAACAACTGGTTGGCGTAGTAGTGCAGTTTTTAGTTTACATTTACACGCTAAAGATTTACCTCTTTTATACAAAATTAAAAGCTTTTTCGGGGCAGGTAATATTCATGTAGGTAAAAAAAGTGTTAGTTATACTGTAGAAAGGGTTGATGATATAGCTAATATAATTATACCACATTTTACAAAGTACCCTTTACGAAGTGCCAAAGGTGTAGATTTTAATCTGTGAAGTCAATGTGTAGAAATTATGGTTAAAAGAGAACACTTAAATATGTCTGGGTTAAATAAAATAGTTAGGTTAAAATCTGCCTTAAATAAAGGTTTATCTGATGAGTTAGTAAAAGGTTTTCCTAATGTTAGTATTATGAAAAGACCTGAATTTGTAATGACTGTAGATCCACTTAATCCTTATTGAGTAAGTGGTTTTACTGAAGGGGATGGTTCTTTTTATGTTTCTGTAGCTAAGAAAAGTAGACAAGTTAGATTGTTTTATAGTATCAAATTAAATAACAGAGAACAGCCTCTAATTCTAAGATTACAAGAGTATTTTAGATTTGAAGGCTCAGTTGTAAATGATACTACAAATAATTTGGTTCATTTTAGTATTACTGCAAGACTGGTTATTAATGAAATAGTTGTACCTCAATTTGATACCTACATATTTTGTGGTAATAAATTAACGAATTATTTAATTTGAAAGGAAATATTGATGTTAGTTAATTCTAAAGATCATTTAACTCCTGAAGGTATAGATAAAATACTTTATCTAAAGTCTACGCTTAATCGATGAGATGTATAAGTTAATTTATTATTTTTACTTGATGATTTTAGTGAGAGCGCCCCAAATAGAATCAAAGATTCTATTTGGCCCACTCTCACCACACTCTGGGTTAGTGTTAATATTAGTGGGTATAACCTAATGGTGGTTGGGATAGGTAAGGTTTTACCTAAGGTTCTTATACTAATATTATATAAAGATGATGAAAAGGTTTTAAGATATATCAGTGCGAAATTATCAATAGGAGGGGTTCGTCTTTATAAAAATGAGTGTATCTTTAGTGTTACGGATAAAAAGGGTATACTTTTATTAATTTCGATCTTTGATAAATATAATCTAAATACTTCAAAATATTTAGATTATTTAGACTTTAAAGAAGCTTTCTTTCATTATATTAACCGATAGATTAATTTAGATGGTAATGCCGTGACAGCAAAGGTAAAGACTCAAATTTTATAAATAAAAAGTAATATGAATACTAGTCGTATCAACTATGATAGACCAGAAAACTCTAAAATTGTAATTACTAAATATTGATTACTAGGGTTTATCGAAGGGGGATGGATCTTTTTTTATAAGAAGAGACAATTTAACACCTACTTTTTCTGTAGAAAATACTGGAGTACAGCTTCCTGTTTTACTTAAGATTAAATAATACTTAGAAAATTCTCTCGGTTTTGATAGGTATTCTTTATATAAAATTCTAAATTCATCTATTATATTAATAACAACAGTAAAAGCTAGAGGTGTTAATGGTAAAAGTAGTTTTCTTACTATAAACAACATTAATGTTATATATAAATACTTAATACCTTTTTTTTTCAGATGCAGAATTTTTAACTAAGAAGGGAAAAGATTTTCAGGATTTTAAAATTATTAGTAAAGCTGTTTACGAGGGAGCCCTGCTTCGCCAGAAAAGAAGACATCAAATATTTAATTTTAAAATTGTCAAATACTATGAATAATTTTAGATTATCAACTTATAAGGATGTAGTTCAATTTTTAAATCCAGAATAAATCACCAAATTAATAACTGCACCTGCTACAATTGAGCGCCTTATAGATGGAAGAGTTAGGGATAATGTTACAAAAAAATTATTACCTAAACAAGTTAGTTGTGTGTACGAAATTCTTAAAGAAGATGGTGAAGTTGTATTAGCTCTTTCTTTAAATGAAGCTGCTTCTATAGTAGGTTTATATCCTTATACTTTAAGTAAATATTTAGATATTGAAGTATTAAATTCTGAAGATGCTTTTGTTGAAATTAAAAATTCAAAAATTAGAAGAGTAGGTTTATTTTTAAGACAAGAGTAGAGTATAGTAGAGTAGAGCATAGTAGAGTAGCACTAAAATAATAATAATCTCGAGGTAAATTAATAAGTTATAGTTAAATTAATTTTAATTAGGGTAGGAAAAAAAAAATTTTTTTTTTCTTTAATAATGATAATAGGAATTGAGCAAGATTATAATCAAACAATTCTATACTTATACAAATAGGTGAATTAACGGTTAATGAGGATATACTTAAAGACCGTCGGCAGTTATAAATGTCGCTACAGACTGGTTCACCAGGGTTAGGCTGAAATGTCTGTCCAAATGTACAGTCGGACCCTATAACGAGTGCGATATCGTAGGGAGGAAATATTTATCAAACAACGCTACGCATAGTGGATAGCCTTACCACAAAGGTAATAAACTCCTGAGTAGATAAACTACTCTTAATATCTATTCCTCTTTTATCAGAGGTGACATTAAGGCCAGATTAATTAGGGTTGTTTAATGTTAATCCCTGTTTTAATAATAAGTTCATTAGTTCATATTTATTCTATAGGTTACATGTCGAGCGATCCTCGATGTTGCGTTAGGGGAAAACGTGACTATGGGGATAAACTGTCAAACTCCGGGAATCTCCTAAAACTTAAGGTACCAAACTGTGGTTTAAAAACCAAGAGTGGCTGAAGTAATTACTCAGGTAAGGTAACAAATCTTAAGATTGGTGAAAACCAAATGGACAATCGCGGATCTAAGTCAACCAATATGGTTGTAAAAGAGCAAAGAGTAGAGGGCAGTTGATCTATTAAGTCATCCAACTTGATGGATTTAAGGTGTACTCTAAAGGGTTTCGAGAGAAATAGAGGCATAAAACTCTGTTTCAATTTGCAACAAGGTTGAAACTCCTATGTAAAAATCCCATCTAAGCAATACGATTTAAAAAAATTTTCTACCTATAATTCTATTCCTGTAAATCCTGGAGTCTGATCTGGTTTAATTGATGGTGAGGGTTCATTTAGCATAATAATGGATAGAAATAAAAATCGTAAATTAGGTTGACGTATTCAATTGAAATTTCAAATAGGTCTACATACAAAAGATCTTAATTTATTATATCTATTACAAAAATATTTGGATGGTATTGGTTCTATTCATTTAGCTCGAAACCGTGACATAGTTAATTATTCAATCGATTCAATTGAAGATTTAAATAAACTTATTATTCATTTAGAAAAATATCCGTTATTAACTCAAAAAGCGGCAGATTTATTCTTATTTAAACAAGCGGTAAAAATTGTGAACAATAAAGCTCATCTCACTGTCGAAGGTTTAAATAAAATAGTAAATATAAAAGCCTCAATGAATTTAGGTTTATCTGACGTGTTAAAATTAGAGTTTCCTGGATATACTCCAGTTGAAAGACCCACCCCGGAGGGGTTGGTCATCATCCCTCTCCCTAAGGGAGAGGAACGAAGACCTGTTATTCATTATGATAATGTCAATTTGGACCCTAATTGAATTTCTGGATTTGTTAGCGCTGAAGGGAACTTTGATGTTCGTATGCCATCAACTAATAGTAAATTAGGTTATCGAGTACAATTAAGATTTAGAATATCTCAACATAGTAGAGATCAGATATTAATGGAGAAAATTGTAGAGTTTTTTGGATCAGGAAAGATCTACAAATATGGTGGTGGTAAGTCTGCAATTAGCTTAACAATAGTTGATTTTACTGATATTACCAATATAATTATTCCTTTTTTTAATAAATACCCTATAATTGGTATAAAACTCTATGATTATCTTGATTGATGTAAAATTCATAGTTTAATGGTTAATCGTTCTCATCTTACAGTTGAGGGTATAATTTCAATTAAAGAGATCAAATCTGGGATGAATACAGGTAGAAAATTTTAAAGATAAGTAACCATTGTTATTAATCTAATACTCAATAAATCAATTGTAGGATAAATTTTATTGAAAAGCATAATCAAAGATTTTTTAGTTATTTAAGCTTGTTTACTTTTATGATGATAATATTAGTAACAGGTAATAATTATTTGTTAATGTTTGTGGGTTGAGAAGGTGTCGGTGTTTGTTCATATCTTCTAATAAGTTTCTGATTTACTAGAATAGCGGCAAACCAAAAAAAAAAAAATCCAAATGTACGCCTTAAATGGCTAAATTATACAATTCCTTTATTAAGGGGTAGATATGACCCCTTTATTATTAATAATATTAAAAGGTCTCGCCCCCGTAGGGGGCGCTTCCAGCCGCAGGCGTCCGGAAGTTTTAGTACACATTCAAATAAATTAAAGTCTTCGCGTGAACTATCTGATATATTTGGCAGTAATTTAGATGTTACATCTTTAATTGTAGGTTCTTTATTAAGTAGCTCTTATTTGGAAAAAAGAGAGCATATTCTAAGTAGCAACTCATTCAACGCAGAAACAGCAAGAATTCGTATAATATTTATAAAATATGGTGATAGTGTAGAGTATTTAATGTGATTTCATTCTGTGTTTGCTAGCGCAGGTTATTGTAATGCTAAAAAACCTAAATTACATAGATTTATAGGTAAAGGAAATAAAGTCTTGTTTATTTATAAATTTAAAACTTATAGTTTTTCTAGTTTTACTTGATTATTTGATTTATTTTATCCTATTCAGTATAGTCAAGTTCAGCGTTGTGATAGCAGAGCTGAAATAATAAAATTTATACCGGAAAATTTATATGAATATATTACACCTATGTCTTTAGCTACTCTATTCTTATCATCAGTATGAGAAGAAAAAGCTATATTTTCCCCTAAAGTTATGTTAGATGCTTCTTACTATGAATTGAATGAGAAATGTTTGAATAATTTAGCTCTTATTTTAAAGAATAAATATAATATAGAAACAGTTGCTAAGATTAATAGAAGAGGTCTTAGTTTAGGTTCATTAGATATTAAAAATTCTTCTGTGTTTGTTTCAGTAATCAAACCCCACATCTTACCATCACAAGTTCATCTTTTGAGTAGGCCTAACCTAAAACTAAATTTTTTGGGTAATTTACAATTTAAAAGGTTTTTAACATTGTCATCTATTCGTTCTTTATCCACTAACTCGCATGTTAAATATAAAGATGTAGTTGTTCTAGAAAACCCCTCAACTTTAAATACGATTAGTCGTCCGTTATTAACAACTGCCAAGAGTTTAGATGTAGATTTCATAGAGTGATTCCGAGGTTTCACAGATGCGGAGGGGTCGTTTGGGATTAAGAAGGAAAGTAATTCTTCTTTTAGTTTTTCGTTTCAAATAGGATTGCATAAGGATGATGCTAATGTGTTAATCTTTTTACAGAATAGTTTAGGTATTGGTAAAATTAGCTATTACAGTAATTCGGTAAGGTGAGTTGTTAAGAATCAAGATGAAATCTTAGTAATTCTTGATATTTTTACCCAGCATCCCTTAAATACATCTAAGTATCTAAATTTCTTAGCTTTTAAAGAAGCTTTTGAAATTTATACTAGTAGAGGTAGCTGAGCTGTATCTTCCGATTTAGTTGAAAAAATTTTGGTTCTGAAGAATAGCATGAATACATCTAGGATAAAGTTTGAAATGGGCTCTCATAATATCAGGGTTACTCCTCGCCCAAAGGGCGCTCCCAGCCGCACGGCGCCCGGGAGTAATTGATTTTTAGGATTTGTTGAAGGTGAAGGTTCGTTTAGTGTGGTACGAGGTGATTTAGGCTTAAGATTTAGTATAACTCAGTCAAGTATAGATTTAGCGGTACTGGAAGCAATTAAAGAATTCTTAATTATCTGCTAGGCTAGATTGTTCATTTAATTCTAACGATTGTACATTTGTTGGTATAGACTTAGCGAAATCTTACAAAATTCAACAACGTGATTGATGTATTTTAAGAACTTCTAGCAACTGATTTATTGGAAGTATTCTTATTCCTTTTTTTGACTCTTTAGTTTTCCATAGTAAGAAGGAAAAGGATTATTTAGACTGGAAAAGTATATTTTATCTTAAAGGGTCATCATCATTCTGATAACGGTTTAAGATTAACAGAATTAATTATTAGTCAGATGAACAACAGACGGCTGTCAAATTTAACTACGGGTACCCCGACTGTCGATCGAACTCTTTTATATGACGAAATCCGTACCTTATTAAATGGACCATCTAATTACCAAGAAACGGAGAAAGGTATCTGAATTTTATCTAAACAAAAATATCTTAGAGAAGGTGGAGTAGCAAAAGTTGTTCAAATTATTGATAAAAAAAGGGGGTGTTATCGAAACCTTCCCTTCTATGATAAAATGTGCAGAGATGTTAGGTAAAAATCAGAATACTTTAACAAAATGAGTGCGTAGCAATCGAGAGTTTAGCTGGAAAAATAAATTGTGTACAATAAAGAAACTTTAAGGTTGCTCTGCCTTCCTAACGGAGCAGGAAACAACCAATAAAGGGAGAAGGGTGGGGTTAGTAAAGCCTGCCCCTCACCTTTATAAAATATTAGGGTTGTGGTAATTTAGCTATAGTTAGTAATAATTTATTAAGTGTTACATCTGCTTTTGGTATAAGTATACATGCCCCTAGTAAATTAGTTTAATATTTAAATTAAACTTAGACATTTAGTCAGAAGGGAAGCTTATCATAGTGGATTCAACGCTTACTTATAACACATTACTAGCAATACCTTTGAAAACTATCAAAGAAGTAATTAACTTCCAGATAGTCGGCTTATTGAATTAGTCGCGATCGACTGGTACAAAGGTGGATGCCTAAATGGTGTTTAATGCACAGTCAAATTATTATATTATCTTGCATAATATGCTAAGGCTTTAAATAAATCCGTATATTGGTGTTAAAGTACAGAGGTGTAAGTTATTAGTTTGTTCGTAGTGAATAAATTTTACACTACGAACTTATTAAATAATGTCAACGTATAATTGGTTGGAGTTTGCTCTTATCTTTTGATTAGCTTTTGATTCACTCGGATATGAGCTAATCAAAGTTCTATTTCTGCTTTCTTAACAAACAGAGTAGGTGATTGCTTCTTAACTATAGGTATGTTTGCTATATTGTGATCTTTAGGTAATTCAAAAGGAATTGAAGTATCCTTATGTGAAGGTAGTTGTGCTTACGGTACGGTCCATTCGCCCCAAAATAATAGATCATCCCTTACCCCTAGAGGGGGTAGGCGTTTCCGCAAAGGTGGATTTTATTTAGAGAGATCCCTCCAAAGGGTATCCCTCCAGGCGGGTGGATCTCTTTATTACCGTGAAATACGAACTTATTCAACAAGTAAAGAGATAAGAAATTGTTATCTTGGACCATATTTAGCAGGATTAATTGAGGGTGATGGGTACATTGGTGTTCAGGATCCTAATTCTAACACTAAAGTGGTTCATTGACCAAAAATTCTTATTGCTTTTAATATTAATGATAAACCTTTAGCTGAAAAATTATCTTCTGATTTAAAAGTAGGTAAAGTTATTATTCGAGAGAAGGCTGGTATCGTATTATTACAAATTTTAGCCAAAGAAGAAGTTTTGACTATAATTAATTTAATTAATGGTTATATGCGTACTCCAAAAATTGAAGCTTTACATAGAGCTATTCTTTGAATAAATGAACGAGCTAGCACTTCAATACCTTGTCTAGGTTTAGATTTATCTCCTTTATATAGTAATAGTTGATTGGCAGGTTTTACGGACGCTGACGGTTGTTTTAGTATAACAGTATATGATCGAAAGAAAAATGGAGTTTTTTTAAGAACAAGTGTTCAAACTTCTTTTCGAATTGAGGTGAAACAAAATTATTCTAGAAAAGTTACTTTAGATCAAGGAGGGGGTAGTTATTTTAACATTTTAAGTGAAATCGCGGCTTTTTTTACTGTAAATCTATATACTAGAGTACGAAAAACAGAGGATAAAGTGTTTTATGCTTTTGTCGCAGTGGCTCATAACTCCAGAAGTCATGAAATCGTTCGTAAATATTTTGATAGTTTTTCTTTATATTCTTCTAAGTATCTAGCATATAAAGATTGATGTCTTGTTCAAGATTTACATAGAGGAGCTTTAAATAAAGAGAAGTTGGATAAGATTAAAACTATCAAAAATAGTTTTAATAGTAAGCGGAAAGTATTTGATTTTTCACATTTGGATTCTTTAAAATTTTAGCGAAAGCTCTAAATTGCCGTGGGTGATAGTAATATCACCCTTATTATATAACTGTATCGCGGGAAACTCCTAAAGTCATTTTATAGGTATATTGTGAAAACAATTTTTTTGCGTACACAGACCATAAAAATTAAAATGAATAGATCTTATTTTATAAAAATATGATCAGGCAGCCGGAGGCGGCCGCCCGATCTTCCCCTGCGTGGTTTCTAATAAAATAAAGCGTAGGGGATCTTATTTAAGTTTAATTAAATAAGTGAAAATGGACAATCCGCAGGAAACATTATATATATATTTATTATATATTGAGGATCCTCAGAGACTGCGCGTTATACTTCCTATTATAATAGAAATTTACTAGGGTGAAGATACAGTCCAATTATAACTGAAAGGTTATAAATTAATTGAATTTAGATTACGCTATAGTATTCTCGTTGGCGCCTTACGTTAATGAAAATGTCATTACTATTATAGGAATTTGCCTAGTTATAGGAGCTATGGCTAAAAGTTCACAAGTTGGACTTCACGTTTGACTTCCAATGGCGATTACATAGGTCGTAAATAGTTAAAGCTCATTTGTTTAACTATAGCTGCATCCTTCGGACCTTCATAATTATTTATAGAGAAGGTCCCGGCTTCTAATCCCTTCCCCCTCTCTAAATAAATTACCCAGCCCTATGACCCTGTGGCTAGGGCTTAATAAATTAGAAGAGGGGGGGGGGTATTTGTTTGAGCGCACCTCGTAAGATACTTCAGATCCCCCCAGATCCCCCTCCGGGGGATGAGGGGATGAGAAGTAGAATCTATATCCCCATATCCCCCAGATCCCCCTCCGGGGGATGAGGGGGATGAGGGGATGAGGTGCACTCAAACTAAAAAAGAAATATAGCAAGGATTAAACCAAATATATTTCGTATGAAGTAAGGTCCCCCCCCCCTGTCCTGCCCTGCCCTGTCTTGTCCTGCCTTGCCACGTGAAAAAATTAAAAAAGAACTTCAACTTCCTTATGGAAGCTATGTACGCTATCTCGTTTGTAATTTAATAGACGGCAAATTTATTTATTATTGTCCTGTACAGAGCTACCTAGAAAATTTTTTAGCGGGCTTAACAATTTGTTTAAACAAATTGTGAGGGCGTTACGCCCTCGCGGTGAATAATCCAAGAGTTGAATTATCTGTAACATCCTCCTACAAATTATGTACAAATGGTGGAGTAGGGTCGGAAGGTTTTGGTAATGAATCAAATGCTTCTTCTACTACTGGATCGCTCTCTAAAGAATCAGGAGCAGGTTCTAGTTCTACAGGATCAGGAGCAGGTTCTAGTTCTACAGGATCAGCAGCAGGTTCTACAGGGGGTGGAGGCTCTGAAGATAAATTGGTAGATTCAAGAAAAGACTTTGTATCCTCAGATAAAGATAAATCAGATTCTAAAGCTCAAGAAGGGGTGCAATTAGAACAAAATAGAAAAGGATATGAAGAAGAATTAAACCGCTATAAAGAACATAAATTATGTAACGAGAGTGAGCTTGACTTGGTCAATAAAGCTTTGCAGTTAGATTCTATGTTACCCCAACAAGCGAAGGGTCAAAATCGTTACTATAAATCACTAGTAGAACAATATCCTGAAGGGTTAGAAGGACAGCCTAACTCATCAGAAAAAGAGTTTTTGGAAGATCTTAAAGAGCACCTTATAGATCAGGAAAAAGAGATTTTGGCTGAATTAAAAAAAAATCAGGAGAATCTAGATAATTTAATAAAAAATTCTGCATCTAAACAAGAGCTTTTTGTGTCTTCTACTGAAAATTGTCAGACTTCTGGCTTAGGATCAGATAGAGTTTTATCCTCCAATAAACGTAAATCTTCTGGGTTACAAACTGAATGCCCACCATCTAAAAAACAATCAGGTAATAAATCTGATAGTGATAACAACGGTAAATCCGGTTCTTCAGGTGATTCTTCTCTTCCTCCTTGTTCACCTGGCACTCAAGGGGGTTCATCTACCTCTGAGGGGGGTCCATCTGTTGAATCATCTAATAGTGATTTAATTGAAGCTTCTTGTTCAGATTCTAACCAAATATTTTGGTTAAATCTTCTTATTAATATTATAAAGGCCTTTTGTGGAGATGAAGACAAGGATTATATGGATTAACCTTAATCTTAATCTTAACCTCTTTTTCAGGCGCAAGGTTACTAGTAGACCTGAATTTATTAGCCGCCAGCTTGAGCTATAATAATAAATAATTTTTTTACAGGGGGGGGCAGCGACTTTGGTGAAAACGGTCAAAGACGTTTCGTAAACACCGTCAAATACGTTTCGTCAAGACCGTCGGTAGTTTAATATATCGCGACAGACTGGTCCACCAAGGGGTAGCTGAAATGCTGCTTAATGTTCAGCCGGAAGTTCTAAAAAAAAAATAGAAAAAAGATCGTTGATCTTTTTCTATTTAAAAATAAAAAAAGATCGTGGATATTTTTTATTTGGCAGGTGTAATGGGATAGCTAGTATTTACATCGGTACCGGTGTGAGCTTTAATAAAAATTTTTTATTATGATTAGTTAAATTGTTTTATTTGAATTTATTATATATTTTAATTCCAGTCCTCATAATCTCATTATTATGTTCAGTAGATTTAAACTCCATTGATTTATACTTTAATTTTGATAAACCATTATGTTATTTTAGTATATTACCTTTCACCTTATTAAAGAATATTTAAATCCTGATTTACAGAAACAAAGTATCTTTTCAGATAATAAGGGTAAAAGTGCAATTTATTGTTGAGTTAATACAGTTAATGGGTAGTTTTACATAGGTAGTGCAATTAACTTCTAGGTTGCGTTGTTATTACTCTTCGTCTGTATTAAAAATAAATTCTAGTATGCTTATCTGCCTAGGGTTATTAAAATATGGTCATTCTTTTAATTTGTATATATTGGAATATTGTGACAAAATGGATACTATAAAAAGAGAACAATATTATTTTTATCTTTTTAAACCTAGTTATAGTATTCTAAGTATAGCGGGTTCTCCATTAGGAAAACCAGATGAAACTAAATTAAAAATAAGTAAAGCTATGCAGGAATTACCTTGTGGAGATAAACACCCTATGTTTGGTAAAATTCTCTGAATAAATAAGAGAGAAGATGAGAGCTGCTAAGTTGGGAGAAAATCTTTTTTATTATGGTAAAACGCTTACTGATGAACATAAAGTTAAGATTGCTTTTGTTTGAGCGCACCTCGTAAGATACTTCTGATCCCCCAGATCCCCCTCCGGGGGATGAGGGGGATGATAAGTAGAATCTATATCCCCTGATCCCCCTCCGGGGGATGAGGGGGATGATAAGTAGAATCTATATCCCCATATCCCCCAGATCCCCCTCCGGGGGATGAGGGGGATGAGGGGATGAGAGGTGCACTCTACCCAGTATACACCCTTAGCTTTGGGAAGGTCCAACACCTGTTTCTGCATTAATACACGCTGCCACTATGGTTACAGCCGGTGTATATTTATTAATGCGTTCATCTCCTTTAATAGAATATAGCAGTACTGTATTACTTATATGCCTATGATTAGGAGCAATAACTACTGTATTTAGTTCTCTTGTTGGTCTCTTCCAACAGGATATTAAAAAAGTTATAGCTTATTCCACAATGAGTCAATTGGGAATGATGGTTATAGCTATAGGTTTATCTTCATATAATTTAGCTTTATTCCATTTAGTAAACCATGCGTGAAATTATAGGGCGCATGTAAAATTTGACAAATTGCTGGGACATCTCCAAAATCTTAGCCAGCTATCTAATAAGGTATCTGAGCTAATCGTGGTTTGAGAGACAATCAGCAGGAAAGTTATGTATAATGAAATTACATAAACTCTTCAACGACCAGACGTCAAAAATATTAGAAGTCGGTTTATTCAATACAGCTTTGAAATGCTATTTTTAATAAGAGTAGCCTTGTAGAGTATAAAGTTATTGATGTGATGATAATTGTGCGCCAATTTTTACACAACGTTTTCTATATTAAGGTATGGCCTAAACAACATAGTGATATGTTGCATGTAATTATATTATTTTACCTTAGCGTAGTAATTAAGAAATAAGTGTTTCTGGCGAAGCAGGGCTTCACAGGATAGATCTGAGCTGAGCAAGGATCCATCCCTTTTTTATAAAAAAAGGACGGATCTCTTTTTCGTTCTTCTTTTTACTCTAGCTCTTGGACAGGTTCTTTTTAGAATCATCTTTCTTGCTGGAGGTTGATATGCCAATAGAGGAAAATAAGTAATAGCTAGTCCAAGCTAAGGTAATATTTTGTAGTTAAAGTTAAATTAACGCCTATCTTGTCTATAATTTTACGTTAGTTGCTGGAGGTATGTTAAATAATCTTTTTTTTAGTATGGCTTCGCTAGAATTTATAATAGATAAAGATTTATTTAAGTTCAAGTTCATTATTAATTACACCAATTATCAATACCGTTGGAGATCGAGAGGTAAAGGGTAAAAATAATTATATTAATTCTAAATTTCATTCTTCTTTTTATACAATACTAAATGACAAGTCCAGAGGTGGGGTATTATTGAGTAATGTTATATATCATATACATGATCAAAATAAATTAAATTTACCTTTGTTCTTAACATCAAAAGGTATAAAAGCTTCACATGATTTAATTAATATGATTAATCTTTTACCTGAAAATAATAATTCAGGGTTTAAAGGAGACAATTTATTATTTGAGTTTTTAAGTAACAATTTTAATAAATTATTTAGATTTAATATGCAGTTAAGTTTAAAAACAATAAAACCTAATATTATGTATGATTTACCAATTGAGTCTCAAAAAGTAATAGATGGTGATTGTTCAGGTGTTTACTGTTTTGTGCATAAAGAAACTGGTAAATATGGAATAGGTTCAGCTATATCTTTTCGAAATCGTCTTAATGACCATATGAACAGTTTTAATGGTAATCGTTTGAGATTACACTTGCATGATTGAGTAATGGCCAATGGAGGCGTATCATCTATTAAGTGAGCACCTATTATTACATACGATAATATAGTTCAAGAATGATATAGTATTAATTATGCATTTCCGTTAAGTCAAGGAGGTGTCAAAATACTACAAGGATTTGGACAATATGTTAGTCGTATAATAGAACAATGTATTTATACTAATTATAAACCATATTTTAACATTAAAGATCAACAAAAATTAAAAGATATTATTTTTTTTAATTTTTCTTTTGAAGCTAATGAATTATCTTTAAGTTTAGATGAAACTCATGTATATCAAGCTTGATTAAATAAAGAAGCTACTATATTATTAGCAGAATCTAACTCTTATAATTCATTAGCAGATCAATTGAAGATATCTGTAGGTACGGTTAGAAATAATATGAATTTATATAAGGGTATTAATATAACAAATGATAAAGGGGAAAACATTGTAATATATCTAAAAGAAAAAGGTGTACCTTTTAGATCCCCCTCGCGGGGATCATCCCCCAAAGGGGGACGATCTGAACAAATCAATTCTCAATTAAAACCAAAAGATAGGTATCCTTTAGTTGAATTAAAAGATAAATCTTTATATGATCTAGTACCAGGAAAAATTTATTCTATAAATATAAATACATTGGAAGTCTGTGGTGTTTATAATAATCAGCGTGAGTTATGAATTAACTTGAATCCAAATTCACCCCATACCGTTTTAGGTCAACTATCTCTAAAGCAACAAATAAATTTTATTGACAATAGAATAGGTACCCAGACGGCGACTTACGTCTGCTTTGCAGACTCAAGGAGTCGCCTGGGCAGCCCCTCCGGGCTAGATATTTTAATTTGGTTAAACCAGGTGGAATTAACACAGAGTCAGGTAACTTTTATTTTTGTAAACATCCATATTATTTGCCCGGGTTAACGAAAAAAGCCTCAGGATTATTTGCAGTTAATACATTGACAGGGTTGGCAAAATATTTTGCTAATAATTCTCAAGCTGGTGATCGGGGAACAGTAAGACGTAATAGAAAGAATAATACTATTACAAAGGATGGTATTAAGTACATAAATGAAGACATCTTTATTGAGAATTTTCCAAGCGCTGTTATTAAAGAAGGTGCAATATTTCAACTCAATAAAAAACAACTTGTTAATTTACCTGATAACCCTAAATCTTAACGATTTATTCTAAGTCTATAAAGCATTATTATTCTTAGGAGCTGGTGCAGTTATCCACGCAGTAGCTGACAATCAAGATTTCAGAAGATATGGAGGATTAATTTCATTCTTACCTTTAACTTATTCTGTTATCTTAATTGCTAGTTTAAGTTTAGTAGCTTTCCCTTTTATGACCGGTTTCTACAGTAAAGATTTTATATTAGAATCTGCCTTTGGACAATATCATTTTAGTAGTATTGCGGTTTATGTTATAGCTACAATAGGAGCTATATTCACTACTTTGTATTCTGTGAAAGTTTTATACTTAACCTTCTTAAGTCCGGTGTTAGGACCTAAGACTAGTTATATTAAGGCTCACGAAGGAGACTTGTTTATGATGTTACCATTAATAGTCTTGGCTGTATTTTCTATATTCTTTGGATACATAACTAAAGATATTTTCTTAGGTTTGGGTACAGGGTTTTTTACTGATAATTCTATTTTTATTCACCCTAGTAATGAATTAGTTATTAATACTGAATTCGCGGTTCCTACTTTATTTAAACTATTACCTTTCTTTTTCACCGTTTTCTTTAGTGCGTTAGCTATTATTATATCTGAATTTTTACCTGGAACTGTAATTAACTTTAAATTATCTAGATTTGGTTACAATTTATTTGGTTTCTTTAATCAACGATTCCTTGTGGAAATGTTTTATAATAATTATATTACAAATTTAGTGTTATATTTAGGTGGTCAAACAACTAAAGTTTTAGATAAAGGTAGTGTAGAACTTATTGGTCCTTTCGGACTAGAGAAAGGATTAATGAATATTAGTAAGAGTTTAACTAAGTTAAGTACTGGTGTAGTTACTAGTTACGCCTTATATATTTTAGTAGGTCTTATATCTTTTATATTTATTCTTTATCTATCAGAAATTAGTTCTAGTTTAATTTTACTATTAATTTTATTAACCCTTTTTAGTTTAAATAATACCTTTCGGGTACGGTAGTACCCTGGGTAGCCCTTCGGTGGCTAGTGTTTGAGTGCACCTCGTAAGATACTTCAGATCCCCCAGATCCCCCTCCGGGGGATTAGGGGATGAGAAGTAGAATCTATATCCCCAGATCCCCCAGATCCCCCTCCGGGGGATGAGGGGGATGAGGGGATGAGAGGTGCACTCAAACTAAACTTATGTAGGTTCTTATCAGGATTTAAAGGTCCCTGACGGATGCTTAGCCACTATAGGGTCCCTGATGTGACGGGAGAAAAATGAACAACCTTAAGGGTTGTTCATCCCCATAATCCCCATAGGGGGTAAGGGGGGGAATAACAAAAAAAATGTCTTTTTTTCCCATCGAGGGTAGATTTATTCATAAAACTTCAATCTTTTTGTTAAATACTTGACGCGAATACTCTAGATTAGTAATGTATTGAATATATAAATTTCAAAAATATGCCTCAATTAGTGCCTTTTTATTTTATAAATGAAGTTACATTTACTTTTGCTATTATAGCTATTACAGTATATATGTTATCAAAATATATTCTGCCGAGATTTGTACGTTTATTCTTATCTCGTACTTTTATTTCAAAACTTCATTCTAAAGCATAAAAAAAATAATAAATAATTTCTGGAGATTATTTATATTTTTTTTTAGAATAAGAAGCAATAATTGTTAGATATATTTTTAAAAGTTTATATAGAAAAAATTTATAAGTTTAAAATGACCTACTTTCATAATACTTTCGACTTTCCGAATTTACATTTAGTTTTTCATGGAGATTTGTTCTCTAAATTAGGGAATATTGGTTTAGATTTCTTATTACCTTCTATATCAGCTTGTGTAGTAATAACTCTATTACATATTGATGACCTTATCTTATTGATGGACTCTTATATAAGTAATTCTATAGCCATCGAGCGTTGAGTACCGGATACTATTCCGTATGATAAAAAGAATGATGTATTTTATTTGAAATTAGGTTTTCAAGCTGCAGCAGCGGAACCTAATAATCCGCGTCATGTATATAGTAATAGTTGAGGACGGTTTTCTTTGAATAGTAAGGAGCAATGAAGGTTAAATCGTATTGCTGACCGAGCTAATAGATCAGGTGCTTTACAACAAATAGGCTTAGCTCATCAATATAAGGGTCGTATTACTTATGCTAATACCAAAATTCCGGTTAAAGCTAAAGCTGATCTTATTATGGTTATTAGAGCCCATGATGACGACTAATGTAAATTTTCATGGTATGAACTTTATTCCCCCTTCGGTGATTTCCGCCTGCTTTGCAGGCTCATATTATCGCGCACCTAATCCCTATCCCCCAGGGGGGGGGGATAGGGGATGAGGGGGGATGAGGGGGATGAGGGCGAATATTAAATAAAAATTTCTTTAATTTTATTAGGAGAAATTCAGGATTAGCTCTAATATTGTAGTTAGCCTACCCCCCCTTTTATTAGATGTTATATTTTTAAAAGTTTATATAGAAAAAATTTTTCAGTGTAAAATATGAATACTTTTAGTTTTAATAATAATTTCTTCAGAGAAATACTTAGTCCGTTAGAGCAATTTGAAATAAGAGATTTAATAAGTCTAGATGCGCCAGCTTTTGGAAACTTACATATCTCTATTACTAATATAGGATTATATTTAACTATTGCTGGTTTGTTTATATTAGTTGTCAAACTTTTAAGTACAAATTACAATAAATTAGTTAGTAATAATTGATCAATAAGTCAAGAGAGCCTTTATGCTACTATACATAGTATAGTGACAAATCAAATAAATCCTAAGAGTGGACAAGTTTACTTCCCATTCTTATATACTTTATTTGTGTTTATTGTAATTAATAATCTAGTGGGACTAGTTCCTTATAGTTTTGCAAGTACTTCACATTTTGTTTTAACTTTTTCTATTAGTTTCACAATTGTTTTAGGGTCAACTATCCTGGGTTTTATGAAACACGGTCTTGAATTTTTTTCTTTATTAGTTCCTGCAGGTTGTCCATTGCCTTTATTGCCATTACTTGTCGTAATAGAATTAATTAGTTATTTAGCTAGAAATATATCTTTAGGGTTAAGATTAGCGGCCAACATAAAAAGATGATAATAGGTACCTCAATCTAATTGTGTTTAAGAACCAAATTCCGGGGAAGCCCTAAAGCTTCTGGTACCAAGCTATACTCGAAAGGGTATAAGTGGATGAACTAATCACTCATGTATGGTAACAAGCCAGAAGATTCTAGTAATAGAAAAGGGTAATCGCGGATATAAATCAGATAACTTATCTGTAAAAGAGCAACGAGTAGACGGTTCTTCCATTAGATTATACTAATGGTAAGGTGTACTCTAGTCGCCGGGAAAGCCGGTTCTTGAAAGAAACTAAGTAATTCAAGATTAAAGATATCACAATAGCCTATCCTCAATCTATAATGTTTATTTTTCTTGTTTTTATTTGCTCTATTGACTCTCGTGTTTGAGTAGTAAGAAAGAATAAAAAAGGAAAATCCCCTTCGGTAAATTTTTTATAAGCCCTAGTTTCCCGCGTGGGGGAAACTTGTTCCCCAGAGCGAGGAAACAAGTTCCTCGCCCGAGGAACTAGAGATAATAATTATATAATTATATAAGTTCTTATATAACCTTTCGGTTGTTCCATAATATGTAAAGTATACATTATAACACCTTTAAAGAAAGGATAAAGTATATAAACACCTTAAAAAAAGGCGACAAAGTTTATATATACCTTTAAAGAAAGGATAAAGTTGTGAACGACGACTCATACTGTTTTTTTGTTCAAGAATATTCTACTAATAGAATTGTTATATCTAATAATTATCACGTAAATAAGGTCAGCAGATTAAGTAGCTGCCTGTTTTATCAAGGTAAGTGTAGTGTCTTGTTTAGTCCTAGACCAAGTTTTGCTAGCATAAGGATGTTTTCAACTTCAAAAAGTGACGATTCTTCTTCCATTGACTCTACGGGTTTGGCTGTTTTTTATGATGCGGATAAAGATAAACTTAATATCCTTAAATATATTAAAGGTAAATCCGGAATTTATATGTGAACTAATAAACTCAATGGTAAAAAATATGTCGGAAGTTCCGTAGATTTAAGACGTAGATTATTGGAATATTACAATGTTAACCGGTTACTAAATGAAAAGAGTATGCCCATTTATGTTGCATTATTAAAATACGGCTACCATAACTTTACTTTAACCATTCTAGATACCTGTGATATGGACAGCCTTATGTCTAGAGAAAAACGCTTTTTTGAAGTATACTCTCCACCCTTCGGCCCAAGGCCCTAAAGGACCTTGGTCCTGGCCCTGAGGGGGGAATATAATATTTTAAAAACACCAGGAAGCCCTGATCGAGGCTCAGGATGAAAACATTCAGAAGCTGCAATAGAGAATATGCGTGTAGCTGCTAATAAGAGATTGGAATCTACGGAATTTTTAGCTAAATTATCTAAAGGTCAATCTAGTGGTATTAAAGTTGAGGTAACTGATATAAAAACAAATACTTCTACTACTTACCACGCAATTAGAGCAGCTGCTCGAGCTTTAGATATCGATAAAAGATATATAGAACATTACATTTACCTTAAACAAGATAAACCAGTTTTAGGTAGATATATTTTTAAACTAGTCAACTTCAAATCTGATAAGGAAATTACAAATTTCGTTAAGGACGAAAAGATTCAAAAAACTTCTATAAAAGTGGAGGTTACTAACGTCGACACTAACCCCTGCGGGGTTCCCTTCAGGGAACCCTAAGGGTTCCCCCGTAGGGGAAAGAGGTTACAATATACTCTTCTATTAGCGCTGCAGCTTTTAATACCTCTAAGTTTAATTAAAAGTGGGAAAAATATGAGTCGTTACAACAACTTTACTGTTAATAATCGTAAGATATATATATCTTAACTCGAGGATAAATTTGTGATTCGTTTATTCGTTAACAAATCATTAGATATTTTATCTTTCATTAAAACTTATCCTTCTGATATGGAAGTGAAATTAAGTTTAAAAACATCCATTTATAATCCAAAAAGGTTTCATTGAATTCACTGTCAAAAACGAATTGGGTTTACATCAACCAATTTAAGTAATACACACTTTAAAGGGGAAAGAAAGATAAGAACTATATCTACTTCTTCATCCGAAATTGAACCTGTTTTAATTTATACTAATCCTGATGAGCATAAAGGATTGATCGCTAAACAAAATAAAGGTAAATCAGGTGTTTATCGTTGAGTTCACAAGGATTCAGGAAAAAGTTATGTAGGTTCTTCTTCTATGCTTAATGATAGATTTAGACGATACTTTAATCATAGCTATTTGTCGAGCAGTAAGAGAGGTGCATCTCTTATTTGTAAGGCACTTTTAAAATATGGTTATGCAGGGTTTAGATTAGAGATTTTAGAATATTGTCCTATTTCAACTGTACTGGATAGAGAGCAATTTTACATAGATAAATTAAATCCTGAATACAATATATTAAAAATAGCTGGATCAAATCTAGGATACAAACATAGTGAAGCCTCTCAAACTTATGAGTGATGCTTCCAAAAGTAGAAATGAATCAGAAGTCCTTAAGTTTAAAAGAGATATTATGTTAGGTCGAAAATTATCTCAAGATCTGGCCCTTCGCCCTGATCATCCCCTCCGGGGAAGATCTTTTAGATGGAATGGCTAAAAATAATCCCTTTAGAGTGTCGATTATACTTTCTAATATCGAAACAGGAGAGAATAAAGAATTTACTTCTATGATACAGGCTGCTCTGTTTTTAGGTGTTCATATGACTACTGTAAAAAGGTATTTAGTTAATAATAAACCATACAAAGGTTATATGATTACTAAAGCTACATCTAGTTTAGATTCATCTTCTCCCTCTACTAGCCTAACTAATTCAAGACAGGCTGTAGAATTAACTAACAGTGTCACAGGAGTTACCAAACAATTCTCCACGATGAAAGCCGCATATCAATTTTTGGGTATATCTCCTAGACGACTTTCAAACTATTTAAAAAATAACAAGTCTTCTACAAATGGGCAAATTAGTACTATTAAAGGGTACATTATCTCCAAACTAGACTCGGTTAAACGATACTGTAAAACTATATAAGTTACTAATATTAAGACAAATGAAGTTACTAATTATTCTTCGATTAGTTCAGCAGGTGAGGCTCTGGGTATTCGACAGTCAAGTATTTCTCTTTATTTAAGTAGAAACCGTACTACTCCGTTTAGAAGTATTTATCTTTTTAAATTAGTTTAAGTTGTCTAAGATGAGAAAAAAAATGGGTATGGTTAATATATTATTTGAGTGAGTCAACCTAGTATTTCATTGTATATAAAAGAAAATAGTTTCGCGGGGAACCTAGACATAGGTTCCCCTTGAAACCGCCCTCCGGGCGATAACTAAACCTTTTAAAGGAAAATATTTGTTTAAATTAGTAAACTAAAATACAGTGAATTACAGCTTATTGTTTGCTAGGTTGCAGTAGGATTTTTTTTTAGTTAATAATTTTATTATATAAGAAAAATTTATTAATATAATTTGAGGATGAATTTGTGGTACGTTTATCTGGACATATGTTATTAAACATTTTAGCTGGTTTTACTTACAATATAATGACAAGCGGTTTTATCTTTTTCTTTTTAGGTTTAATCCCTTTGTCTTTTATAGTAGCTTTTTCGGGTTTAGAACTAGGTATTGCTTTAATTCAAGCACAAGTTTTTGTAGTTCTATCTGCAGGGTACATAAAAGACGGACTAGACTTACATTAAGTAATGTGAGATGTTATTGCAATTCTTATAAGGGGAATTGCAATAACTCTGTTATCTCTGCTAAAGATAGAACTGACTACGAGTTGCAAGAGTGATTGCGTGGGTTTATCGACGCCCCCTCAAAAAAAAAATGCATTTTTTTTCTTGGGTAAAAAAAGAATAAAAAAAATACAATTTTTTTTCTTTTTTATGCTGCGCCCAGAAAGTTGTTTTGCTATAAAAACAACTAAATATGGTTATCAGTTTGAGGGCTTCGCCGTAATAGATTTACATATAGATGATCTTGAAGTTAAATTTTCTTCAATCTAAATTTAATATAGGAAAAGTTTATGTTTATTCAACTTCGGCTAGTTGAAAAGTCTTTAGACCAGATGTAAAGGTTATTATTTATATTTTTAGTGATAATCCTTTGAATACAACCAAAAGATTAGATTTTCAAGATTGAAAAAAAGCTTTTGAGCTTTATGTTAATAGAAATTTAGATAGAGACAATATAGAGTGTAAGTCTACAGTTTTATCGAAAGTTGCCGAGATAAAAAGTGGAATGAACCAAAGTCGTATTTATGCAATATCTAATTTAGATAATATAAGGGTTACAAAATATTGACTACTGGGGTTTATTGAAGGAGAAGGGAATTTTCATGTAGAATCGCAATCTTTAGCTTTAAAATTTAGATTAGGACAAGTTTCAAGGGAAAGAGTTTTATTTGAAAAAATAGTTTTATTTTTAGAAAGTATATCAGCTCAGTTTGGCGGATGGGATAGTTCTAGTCCTCTTCGTATTTACGAATATACTCAAGATAAGAATAAACCTAATGCTAAACCTTTTATTTCAATAGTAGCTTCACGCAGTGAATATCTTTTAAATGTTCTGGTTCCATTTTTTAAAAGCTTGCCTTTACTAACCAAGAAAAAGGTTAGATTTTTCTGCTTGAAGTACAATATTGAAATTAATATCTGAGGGAAAGCATTTAATTCCGGCTTAGCCGGCAGAGATCTAATTAATAAAATTGTTTCTCAAATGAACAATTCTAGGCTGTCTACTAATTTTTTACAGGCTGTCCAGTATAGAACTAATTTAGAGAATGCAATAAATAAACTATTGGGTACACCTTCAAATTATCAAGTAACCGTTGAAGGTAAAATAATAGACTTACATTCTGGTAAAATAGTTCAAAATACTAAAAGTAAAGGAGTAATGCTTATTAATGAAATGGGTGAAGTTGTTAAGACTTTCGATTCAGGAAGTGTTTGTGCTAAGTACTTAGGCATTGGACGTACAAGTGTTTACAGTAAAATCAAAACAAATAAACCTGTTTTATTTAATAATAAAAATTACTTCATTAAGCCTATTAAGGACTAATATGTATGTTAGTTATTATTGGTTAGCTAAAGACTTTTGTTACTTAAGAGTGTGGAAAGTGGGAGGACGGCGGGTACTATTTATCTTTATTTCAGGTAATTATTTTTGGCCTGTTAGCCATTTATCTCGAGCGTAGTTTTTATTTCATACTACGTGAGGTAGTAGGCTAATATAAATAGGGATTTTTTTTTGAGTCTTTATATGCAACAATACATAGTATAGTAACAAATCAAATAAATGGAAAAAGTGGTCAATTATACTTCCCATTTATTTATACTTTATTTATAGTTATATTAGTAAAGAATTTAGTTGGAATGGTTAAAAGGAGCCTTTATATATTCTATTTAATTATCTTGTATAGTAATACCCTTAATTTTAACCACCAAGACCGGTACTCTTATTACGACTATAGTTATGGCCGAACCAAAAATGGTAATATTAGACAGTATTCTACTTTATCTAAATTTCCTATATATAATATAAGGGGTAATAATTCAAACTATCTTAATCCTTATTATATTACAGGATTTGTGGATGCTGAAGGATGCTTTACTACATCTATTTATAAAGAGGCTAGAATGTTACTTAAGTGACAAGTTAAACCTATTTTCAAAATCTCTGTGCACAACCGAGATTTCAAAATTTTAGAGGCATTACAAAGAACATGAGGTGTAGGTAAAATCTACAAACATAGTGATAATGCCTCTCTATCGTGTAAGTTCTTTAAAGAACTTAAGGATAATTATAGCTCATTTCGATAAATATACTTTATTAACTAAAAAACTGGCGGATTATCTTTTATTTAAACAATCAGTTGATTTAATAGAAAATAAAGCACATCTTACTATTGAAGGATTACTTAAATTAGTTAGCATTAAAGCCAGTTTAAATTGAGGTTTATCTTCGCTCCGCGACCCCGCTGATTCGAACGTAGTGAAGCAGCGCGGGGATAAATTTAAGGAGTCATTTCCTAGTATAGTAACAGTAGCTGCTCGACCTGAAATTAAATTTACGGGAATACAAGATATTAATTGATTAGTTGGTTTTGTAGAAGGTGAAGGATGTTTTATGGTTAATATCTTACAAGATAGAAACAAAACCAAATACTATCTTAGTTTAAATTTTTCAATTAGTCAGCACGATCGAGATTCAAACTTATTTAATGGTTTAATCAAATATTTAAATTGTGGTAGATGCACTTATGGTCGTAATGAAGTAAATTTTATTATTTCAAAGTTCGGATATTTAAATAATAAAATTATACCTATATTTAACCAATATCCTATGCTTGGTACTAAACAAGCAGATTTTTTAGATTTCTGTAAGATAGCGAAGTTAGTGGAAAATAAAGAACACCTTCGCTTCGCGACCCCGCAACATCGAACGGAGTGATGTTGCGTGGGAACAAAGGTGTTGAAAGAATAAAAATAATAAAAAGTAATATTAATAGTAAAAGAATACTTGATTCTTAATCTTAATATCCAATTACTTTTTGGTTTTTGTTTTGGTTTGGGTACCCCCCCCCCAAATATGGTAATTATCGTGCACCTAATCCCTATCCCCCCCCCAGGGGGGGGGGGGATAGGGGACTTCTCATCCCCCTCATCCCCCAGATCCCCCTCCGGGGGGATGAGGGGGGGGGGGGGTCCCCCAGATCCCCCCCCGGTGGGATTGGGGGGGGGGGGGGGAAGATTTATCTATTAGGTGTGCGATAATAAAGATAAATTTAATATATAAAAATTTCACTCTAGGCTAAAATTTTCTAATGCTTTAGGAACGTTTTTATTTTTAGTAATAAATTAACCTTAAAGGTAAGGATTAGTAATAATACGTAAATTATATAATTTATTCTCTTTAATCTTTTACTACGTCCTATACGTATTCTTTTTCTATATGACGTTGGATACTAAGAGCAGACGTAATAACTCTAACCTATATAGGTTCTCTTATGTATAAGTAAACCCTATTAATAAAAATAAATATCTTTTTTATAGGGGGGGGGGCTTATACTAAGGGAAAGATAAAACAATGAATAATTAGCAGGAAACCAAAGAGTAATTATATGTATATATATATTTACTTTAGTAGGATCCTCAGAGACTGTACGTGAAAAGTTCATTATAAAAATATTAAAATAGGCTAAGATATAGTCCGATCGGATAGGACTATAAGTCCTATTCGATAGTCCATATAGTTTTGCATATACAAGTCACTTTGTATTAACTTTTTCTATTAGTTTTACAATTGTTTTAGGGTCTACAATATTAGGGTTCCAAAAGCATGGTTTGGAATTTTTCTCTCTATTAGTTACTGCAGGTTGTCCTTTACCATTGTTACCTTTACTTGTCTTAATAGAATTCATTTCTTACTTAGCAAGAAATATTTCATTAGGATCAAGATTAGCTCCAAACATAAAAAGGTGAGATTAGGTACCTCATTCTTATTGTGTTTAAGAACCAAATTACGGGGAAACCTTAAAGCTCTAATAACTAAAGATAAGAAGGAAACTTCTTATCGGGCCTAATTAATGATGGGGGTATAGTAATATCATTAGAGATCTTAGTAATAGGAATGGGTAATCGCGGATCTAAGTCAGTCATATTTGAGCTTCGTCGTATATTTGCATACTTGCTTCGAAGCAGAAACGAAAGGATTACTGTAAAAGAGCAACGAGTAGACGGTTCTTTAGTTATTTATCTCGTATCTGGTTACCCCCCCCCCCTCCAAATAAATTTTATTTTTTTTTTAGGGGGGGGGGGTGCTAGCTTATAAGTGTGGTTATCTTTGTCCTTATCTACGTCATGCATGAAAAAAAAATGTATTTTTAGAGCTTGCGCCTTAATAAGCATCCGTCGCCATATGACGGAAGGGGGTTAGTATTAATAACTATAAGGTGTATTCTAGTCGCCGGGAAAGCCGGTTCTTGGAAGAAATTAAATAAAGCTAGATTAAAGATATCACAATAGCCTATCCTTACTTTATAATATTACTTCTTTTTTGTTTGCTTACGCGACTCCTGCGTAGCATGAAAAGGAGATATTTATAAATAAATTTTTATTATTATGTATATGGATTTTCTTCCTTAAATAGAAAAGTTAATATCTTCGCTATAAATACCTTTAAAGAAAGGGAAAATTTTAGTCTAAACACTTAATGAAAGTTTATCTTGTATAGATCCCTTTAAAGAAAGGATAAAGTTGTGGACGATTTCCATACTTCGGCGTAAAAAATTCTGGTGGTAGATCTGTTCAACCGTCTAGATTGAATTTAAGTAAGGTTATTTCACCTAGCTTAATTTATAAATCTAAAGGTAGATTTAGCAGTTTCGCCTATGCCCAAATAGGGGTTAGGACTTTTTCAACATTAAGAAAATATGGTTTTTCTACCGACTCTTCAGGTTTAGCTGTTTTCTCTGATGCTGACCAAGACAAACTAGATATTCTTAAATATGTTAAGGGTAAAGCTGGTATTTATATGTGAACTAATAAATTAAATGGTAAAAATTATGTAGGTAGTTCCGTAGATTTAAGACGTAGGTTATTGGAGTACTCCAATGTAAATAGATTACTAAACGAAGAAAGTATGCCTATTAACCTTGCATTATTAAAATACGGTTATCATAACTTTACTCTTACTATTTTAGAGATATGTGATGTTGATAGTCTGATGTATAGAGAAAAGCACTTTTTTTAACTATATTCTCCACCCTTCGGCCCAAGGCCCTAAAGGACCTTGGTCCTGGCCCTGAGGGGGAGTACAATATATTAAAAACACCTGGAAGCCCGTCTCGGGGATCTGGATGAAAAGCATTCAGAAGCTACTATAGAAAATATGCGTACTGCTGCCTATAACAGATCTCCATAAATCTTAGCTAAGTTGTCAGAAGCTCAATCCAAAAGTATAAAAGTTGAGGTAACTGATATGGAAACAAATACTTCTACTATTTACCGTGCGATAAAAGCAGCTGCTCGTGCTTTAGGGATTGATAGAAGATATATAGAACATTACGTTTTCTTAAATCAAGATAAAGCTGTTTTAGGGTGATATACTTTTAAATTACTCTACGATGAACGAAAGTGCTAATTTAGGTGTAGGTAAGGTAGAAATAGTTCACAAAACTTCTAATAAAGTTTAGGTTACCTATGTCGATACTAACCCCTGCGGGGTTCCCTTCAGGGAACCCTAAGGGTTCCCCCGTAGGGGAAAGAGGTTATAATATACCCTTCAATTGGTGCTGCAGCTAGAGCATTATAGGATTATCTATTATGCAGCTAATACCGGTTTTTAATTCAAAGTAGGAAAAATTTAAGTCGTCACAACAACTTTCTTTAAATAGTGAGTAAAAAAATATATATATTAATTTTAGGATAAATTTGTGGTTCGAATATTTGTTCACAAATCGATAAACATTTTATCTTTCATTAAAACTTATCCTTCTGGTATGGAAGAGAAATTAAGTTTAAAAACATCCCTTTATACTCCAAAAAGGTTTCATTGAATTCACTGTCAAATACGAATTGGGCTTACATCAATTAATTTAAGCAATACACACTTTACGGGGAAAGGATACATAAGAACTATATCTACTTCATCTGAACCTGAACCTGTTCTAATTTATACTAATCCCGACGAGCATAAAGGATTAATCGTTAAACAAAATAAAGGTAAATCAGGTGTTTACCGTTGAGTTCATAAAGAATCTGGAAAAAATTATATAGGTTCTTCCTCTATGCTTAATGATAGATTTAGACGATACTTTAATCATAGCTATTTGTCGAGCAGTAAGCGAGGAGCATCTATTATTTGTAAGGCACTTTTAAAATATGGTTATGTTGGATTTAAGTTAGAGATTTTAGAATATTGTCCTAGTTCAATAGTACTGACTAGAGAGCAATTTTACATAGATAAATTAAACCCTGAATACAATATATTAAAAGTAGCTGGGTCAAATTTGGGATACAAATATAGTGAAGCCTCTCTTAAACTTATGAGTCTTGGATCCAAAAGTTGAAATGAATTAGAAGTCCTTAAGTTTAAAAGAGAGGTTATATTAGGGCGAAAATTGTCTAAATACCATTTATAAATAATGGCTAAAAATAATCCCTTTAGAGTGTCTATTCTTCCTTCTAATTCCTAAAGAGGAAAGAAGAATTTACTTCTATGACGCAGGCTGCTCTGTTTTTAGATGTTCATATGACTACTGTGAAGAGATATTTAATTAATAATAAGCCATACAAAGGTTATATGATTACTAAAGCTACTTCTAGTTTAGATTCCTCTTCTATCTCTAGTCTTACTAATTCAAGACAGGCTGCAGTATTAACTAACAGTGTTTCAGGAATTACCAAACAATTCTCTACAATGAAGGCCGCATACCAATTTTTGGGTATATCTCCTAGATGACTCTCAAATTATTTAAAAAATAACGAGTCTTCGTTTACAAATGGACAAGTTAGCACCGTTAAAGGGTATGTTATCACCAAGCTAGACTTAGTTAAACGTGTAAAGCTATATAAGTTACTAATATTCATACAAACGAAGTTACTAAATATTCTTCGGTTAGTTCAGCAAGTGAAGCTCTAGGAATATCTTCGGCTAGTATTTCTACTTATTTAAGTCGGAAACGTACTACTTCATTTAGATATATATACCTTTTTAAATTAATTTAAGGCGTTTAGCAGGAGTAAAATAGGGTAGGGTTAAGATATTAATTTTTTGATTATCGTCAACCTAGTATATCTTTATACTTAAAAGAAAATAGAACTACGGCGCGGTGCGCCGTAGTTCAGCCTGGCGGGCGAACTAAACCTTTTAAAGGTAGATTTTAGTTAAAATTTGTTTAAGTTGGGGGGGGGAAGAATAAAAAAAAGTTCAGGTCCTACCAGGCCATGAACTTCCCCATAATCCCCTTAGGGGATTACGGGAAGTTCTGCTGGTGGTGGTAACCGTTCAAAGGGTCCACCAGGAAATGGACTGCCTCCTGGGCCAGAATCAATTAATTTGCACATACCACCACGAAGATAATAAGATAATGATCTTTCTGAAGGGGACAGCTGAAAAGAGAGCTAAGAAAGTTCCAGGTTATCAGACTATGAGACCTGAGCAACAAACGGAACACTATGTTAAAGAGATAAGAAAAGAGTTCAGTTCGGCGTGTAAATATGACGCACATGAAGTTGATAAAATACCGGTAAATTATAGATAGTATTATCTATTAAAACCCAAAATGTATAATCATATTAAAAGTATGAGAGCGAAAGCAGGAAGAATAGACTACTAATAAGATTATATGGTGATATTTAGTAATTTTGATCTTTATCTTTTTAGTTTTAATCTTGGTTTTCCAGCATATATCCATAATTGCTTTCTCTGGACTTTGGCCTAATTGTCCTAGTAATGCTGCTAGCGAGACCAGACCACCGTACTATATATGGTTATTTGGTTTTGTGGTTAAATAATAAACGTCACCCTTTTAAGGTGTGGCGAAGTAGTAGCCCCTTTCTTTAAAATTCTCGTTCCTACTTTGTATGCTTGCCTTATAAAAACAATGTCTTATTTTTATTAGCTGTATGCGATAAAAAATTATTTAGTGATTAGTATTAGGATGAAAATGAAATTTTCAAGGAAAGTTATTAATTTAATAATTTATGTATAATATTTAAGTCTAAGTAAAGGTTTTCAATAGAGAATATAAATAAGTTAATAAATATTGTTATGGCGTAAGCACCGCTTCGCGGCTAAATATAATAAAATAACTTATTTTGGAAAATCAAGCTCATCTAAAAATTTTTTTTAGTAAGAAATTATCACAAGATATAGCTTAAATTATTCCTAAATACTATACCAGTTTGTAAATCAACTGTACGAATATTTATGGCGGCTATACCACAAAGTAGCCGCCAAAAATTTTTATACCATACGCTGCTTCGCAGCAGGTTATACCCAGGAGGTATCCCTGTGCTACGCAGTGATACCCCGTAGGGATATAGCTGTTGTTTAACTATGGCTAAATTTTTTATGGCGCACTTCCCTACGAAGTAAGGGGGGGGGGCCTTGTATATAAATAATCTATAGGATCCGAAGGAAGTTGCTTTTTAACCTTTTTTTTTACACTAAATATTGGAAATAATATGGATAAAACCACGGAATTTCTGTAATTGTTGTTGGAAAGCCAAGGTATTATACCATTTTTAAATAGAGGGCTTTCTAATTATTGGAAAATATTTACATATAAAAAGATGAAAAATAGTAATAATAGGTTTTTAATCAGATTAATAAAATATTTAACTCTCGAAAGAAAAGTTGAGTACGAAAGGCTAAATCCCTTAATCTGAAAGGCTAATCTAGTATAGTTAATATAGAGTTAATGATTATTAGGTTCTTATGAATTAACTTCTAAAAGGATTATGATTTATAACTAATATCTTATATCATAAATATGAATAAAGTACGGAGTAGCTTTCCCAATAAGTTACTAGATTAATCAAAAGTGAAAATTGGTATTTATACAAGTTTGATATGTAAGTATTTGTGTCAATATTTATGCTAATCCATCTTAATGCATCATCTTTAACCTTGTTAATGATCGGACTATAAAGGAGCAAGACCCCTTTTGATGTTACGTCATCTTTATGTCTGTTATTTAGGATATTGTGATATAAACTATAATGAAGTTATCCTATTACCCTAGGGGAATCCCTGCGTAAGACAGGGATTCCATAAAGGGAATCCCCTCTGGGGATTAGGTTGTTATTATTCAGGACGGGTGGTAACCTAAGTATTAAATATGAAATATATTGTTTAATTTACGCTTTATTATTAAAAATATAAAGTTAAATGAAAGTAAATTTGGTTGTTTATAATTCTAAAATTTAGAATTATCTTGTATCATCTCATAAATTCAAAACTAAAAAGTTGTGTCTCCTTTGTTTAATAATCATCAAGGTGTGAATATTCTGAATTGCTGGAAAACCCTTTATACTGTGTACAGCTTTCACCCGGAGTCAGTGAAAGGACAATCAGCAGGGAAGCTTGCTAAATTAAGCAGGAACTTTCTGAGACTAGTAATAATACATACTAATAATAAGCAAGTATGAAGATCTAGTCTCAACACAGATGTAAATTAAGTGATAAGAAGTTAAGCCACGACCTTTATTTATTATAAATTGTATTTTCCTATTCTTCTGAACAAAGACAATAATTTTTATTACTATCTATAACTATATCTATACTATAGATAATTAGCGTGAAAGGTCCAACAGGTTTTTTTATTGAGCAATTAAATAGTAGTCCAAATGTAAAGTTTGTTGTCGCGCACCTAATAGGGCGAAGATTTATATATTAGGTGCACGATAACAAACTTAAATTTTGTTTATTATATTACCTGTGGAATATCTTCTTGTATTTCTGCTTTTAGTTTGAGCGCACCTCGTAAGATACTTCTCATCCCCCAGATCCCCCTCCGGGGGATGAGGGGGATGAGAAGTAGAATCTATATCCCCATATCCCCCATATCCCCCTCCGGGGGGATGAGGGGGATGAGGGGATGAGAGGTGCACTCAAACAAGGATGTTTAATTTAATAATTAGTATACCTTAATTTTCTATTGGTAAATAGATTAGTATATTTATAGTTTCCTTTATTTTTAGTCTTATTTGCCCCTTATTTACTGTGCGCTATTTTTTTATTATTTCCTGTAATAACCGAAAATTTTTCGGACATATTTAGTTTTATTAAAAAAGCTAGCCTTCTAGTTTTCCTTGCGGATAGCTCGGACTCAGAGTCATCTTTTCAATATTCTAAGTCATCTACAGGATCTGTAGTTGTATATAGACCAGATACACCCTACACACCAATTGGTGTGGGAATAGTTAGGGATCCGTCGTAGTACCAATCTAATCAAACAAATACACTACTTAGACCTTTAGATATTACCCCCCCCCCGAAGACTTCAGGAGAAGTTACGACGGAACTCTTGCATTCTATAGTCTTGATACTAATAACTGAAGTTATCAGAGCAAGATTTAAGATAGTATCAGTTATAAGACCAATACAAGATGGGTATTGTATTATGTACCTTTTGGCTGATCATCTGTGGTAGGTGATCCTTTAAGTATATCTCCATTTTCTGTATGGCATCGTATTAATAATTTTGATCTTTGCGATATTCAACTTCTTAGTTGTTTAATAGCTATATTGGAATTAGCTAGAACATAGGTATTTAATAGTCCGTTAAATGGATGACCAGTACCATGAACAGGTACTGGTAGTGGTACTTTAAGATTAACTAATATACAAGTTATAGACCCCCAAAAGGGGATCCCCGCGCGCTACGCGCGCGGGATCTATTATTATCTCAAGCAAATCAAAGTTTGCAAAATAGATTTCAATTTCCTAGTACGGCCGGCCGCCACTTGTGGTGGCTGGCTGTACATCCCCCCCCCTTTTTTTTTTAAGGGGGGGGGGGGGGGGGGGAAGTACTCTTTCAAATAAATAATTAAATTTATCACCTAAAGTAAAGCCTTGTGTTAATTATACAAGTCTAAAAGGAGATACTTTATCTTCCTCAAAAATAGCAGTATCTCCTATTTTATCTAGTCTTCTTTTGCGGATGCAGCTGAAAGCAGTACTCAAAAGGGTTTAATAGCAGAACAAGCACGTATGCGTGCGGCTTTTGGTCAATTACCTTATAGCGATCTTAGTGACTTACAAGAAATTCAAAGTTCTAGATCGCGTAGTAGTTCTTCTGCCAGCGTAGCTTCTTATTACATAGGAAAAGGAAAAATTGAAGCTAAAAGGTAAATAAAGCTAAAGTTATTTATCTTAATGTTGGCTTTCCTTTTACTATACCGATAGGGGGGGGGGGGGATCCCTAGGATTCGATTCCTTCAAGGATCCCGCGAGGGATAGGTTTCTCTTTTCCTGCTAGTGCTATATCAGGTTCGGTGTAACCTTAGCTAGGCTACGCTATCCCATAGGGATGTGGGTGGCTAAAGCTAACTTAGGTCTGCAGCTATCTAGAAGGTAAGCATAGATATCTAGTTATAATTCTATGTGCATAGGACTATAATCCAAATTTAGATTTAGGTTACACCACTTGCAAAGCCGGGGGAGTGAGGTCCGAACGGTGGACTTTAAAAGCAGGTAATTATGTTCAAAAAAAAATTATGTAAATCGATCACTATAGATATATAAGAGGTGTGATAGATAATAACATTATTGTGAACTCCATATGTCAAAAAAATTCTTCGTAATTTATAGGTATGATCGATAATAACAAATTGTGAACTCTTCACTCCAAAAAAGATAATATGTTATCAAATTAATTTGACAGCAATCTAATTATCAAAAAAAAAAATAATAAACATGAATAAAGTTTTAACATTCTTTCGCAGTAGTTCAAAAAAAATGTTAGTTACAATGATAGGTGAGTTTGGTGATGGCTCTGATTGAACGCTGTCCAAATGCTTGACACATGCTAATCGTACGTTTAATTTATGCTCTTCGGATCTTAGTATCAGGGCGCCATGAGTGTTGTAGTGGTGTAATATCTTATATAAGATATTGGAGGTTTATTAAAAGTGGTGTACAGGTGAGTGAAAGATAATCGGCCGACCTTGAAGAGAGGGGATAAAAAATCCCTCATAAATAAAAAATAGTCGGCTAGCTATTTGTTTGAGCGCACCTCGTAAGATACTTCATATCCCCCAGATCCCCCTCCGGGGGATGAGGGGGATGAGAGGTGCACTCAAACAGGATAAAGGGTGTAATAGCCGCTTTAAGAGGAAAAGATATCTGCGGGATAGGTAGTAGTTAAGGTAATGGCTCAACTAGCCAATAATTCTCGGAGTCGAAGCTGAAATGGTTGATCGACCACATTGGGGATGAAAAAATCCCAAGGCGTATTAGTACAGCAGTGAGGAATTTTGGTCAATGGCCTAGCGGCTGAACTGGCAACTTGGACGAACGGACTATAATTCATATGAACTAATATTCCCGAGTTTGCATAATTTTGTAGATAGTACGGAATAGTAGAGGATCCTTTTTAGGAATAAAGTTCTTAGTATATATTGGATAATGACAGATATATATCTTATGCCCTGACCAATTACGTGCCAGCAGTCGCGGTAATACGTATGGGACTAGTGTTATTCATCTTAATTAGGTTTAAAGGGTACCTAGACGGCTAATGTCCACCTCTAAAAGGTAACTAGTTAGCTAGAGTTTTATATGAAGGGGCCGAACTTGTGGAGGAGAGTTTAAATTCTTTGATACCTAGAGGACGGATAAAGGCGAAGGCAGCCTCTTATGTAAAAACTGACGTTGAAGGACGAAGGCATTGCGGCACGAAAAGGATTAGGGACCCTAGTAGTCTTTGCAGAAAATGATGAATGCCATAGGTTAGGTTAATCCTTAGTCTATAAACGAAAGTGTAAGCATTTCACCTCAAGAGTAATGTGGCAACGCAGGAACTGAAATCACTAGACCGTTTCTGACACCAGTAGTGAAGTATGTGTGCGACGTGCAAAGCGGATAGTAGCAATGTGGTTCGAATCCACTAACCTTGTTCTAGGGTTAACGCTAGTTGAACGTGCTTCTCAGTAATGATTAGTTCGAAGCTTCAATGACAATGTATCCTTAAATGTAAGATTATTTAATCTTCCAGGGGAGCTAGCGTGCGTAAATTATGGGGAGCGAAAGTCAAGGTAACGTTTGAAGCTTCATTACACTACTTGAAAAATTGTGGTATGGGATATATTTTACGTACTAATATATCCATAGAACCGTAAGCCACTGGAGTAAAGTTACCCCCCTAATTTTTACATGGAAGTGTTACAATCTGAACACGGTAAACCCTTATCCCACCTACATATGAATCAGGCGGTTAATGTAGTATTTAATATATCTCATTAGCAAGTGATCAAAATATAAGGAGGCGTTATATATTAACAAATTAACGTATCGGGGTTAGGGTAGAGGAGAAGTTAAAAAGCGAATGCCTGATAGATTTTATTATATGTAGCAATAAAAATCTTTCTAGGATAGAGTTTAATAAAAAAAAAGACAATAAGTTAATATGGTTCTAAAATGTGTATAAAGAATAAACAAGATAATAAACAAGATAATAAACAATATAATAGCGTTTGAGCGCACCTCGTAAGATACTTCTACGCGGTGCGCTCAAACAAAACTACTTTTGGGGTAAAAAGTCAAGATATTTTCTTACTATGACTGGTTTTAAATTTAGTTATAGAAATTAACTCTAAAGAACACTTGCTAGTAATTTCGGAAATATTATGATTAAAAAAAAATAAATAAATGAAAAATTTTAAAAATTCATTAGTAAATGTTGAATTACCTAACTGATATATCACAGGATTAGTGGACGCTGAAGGGAGTTTTGGTGTATCTATTAGCAAAAATGCTTCGCGTTCATTAGGTTACATAATCAATGTAAGTTTTGAGATAGCTCTACAAGCTTCAGATAAACATATTTTACTTAAATTGAAGGATTACTTTAGGGTAGGCGGAATATATAAACATGTAAATGATATGTATCGTTATAAAGTAAGCTCAATTAAAGATATTGTCACCGCTATAATACCTCACTTTGATAAATTTCCACTAGTTACTCAAAAGAGAGCTGACTTTTTTCTTTTTAAGCAAATTATATTTATATTAAACAAAGGGTCTTTGAAACCGGCAGATTTACAGGAAGTTGTTAATTTTAAAGGCGTGCTTAATAGAGGGTTATCTTCGCTCCGCGACCCCGCTGATTCGAACGTAGTGAAGCAGCGCGGGAAAGAATTAAAGTTGGCTTTCCCAAATACTATTGCTTATTCAAGACCTCAAATTACGATGGGAGAACTTAACCCTGAATGAGTACGTGGATTTGCAGAAGGTGAGGGTTGTTTTTTTGTAACTTTGGCCAATAATTTACGTCTTAATTGCGGTGTACAAGTGACATTAGGATTCATATTAACTCAACATTTCCGAGATATTAATTTATTACAAGAATTCAAATCTTTCTTTGGTTGTGGTAAATTTTCATTAAGAAAAACTTCATTGGCAGGTGATTTCAAGGTTTCAGGTGTTAAAGATATAATTAATATCATTATACCTTTTTTTGAAAAATATCCTTTCTTTGGAACTAAATTAATAAGTTTTAAACAACTTTGTCTTGTAGTGGATATAGTTAAGGAAAAAGGTCATTTGACCGATGAAGGGTTAAAAAAAATACGAGATATAAAGTCGTCAACACTATTTTTTAAAAAGTAGAGAAGACTACTTCCTTTTTTTTTATTTAAACTCAACCCGAGAGGGTGCTGACTTAACATGCGGCGTAAAAAATTCTTTATTCTATGCCTTTTTCTAGTTATAGTTAAGGTAGTGAATATAAGGAAAATTTATGTTTGAGCCGTATGCGATGAAAGTCGCACGTACGGTTCTTAGAGGGGGAAAGTTCGAGAGGACCTACCTATCTCGACTGTTTAATTCGATGATCCACGAAAAATCTTACCACAATTTGAATAGAATAAAGTAATCAAAATATAAGGGTGAACAAATATCTCTTCTTTTTTAGTAGTAAAGAAAATAGATACCTACTATAAAGTTAATATTTATTCTCAATTAGTTTTAGGAAGTTTATTCATACAAGTGTTGCACGGCTGTTTCCAGTTAATGTTGTGAAACTGTGGCAAAAGCCATGGAATTAACGTAAACCTGAGCTTTATTTGTAAAAATATTTTGATAGAGCTACATCATCTGCTATATTGGATTTGATAACAGGGACTAAGACAAGTCATCATGGCCTTAATATTGTGGGCTGATAGGTGTTTTGGGAATACACTAAATTGGCTAAAACTATCAAACTCCGGGGACATCCTAAAAATTCTGATACCAAACTATATACGAAAGTATGTAAGTGGACCAAGTAATCACAGGTGTAGGGTAATAAGTCAGAATATAATCGAAAGAGCAAGGGATCATCGCGGATCTAAGTCAATTATAAATTGATTAATGCATGCAATCAATAATAAACTTATAATTGTAAAAGAGCAACGAGTAGACGGTAGTTGATTTCTTTTTATGAAAGCCATTCCAAATATAAAAAGAAATTTAAGGTGTACTCTAATGGATCTTGAGAGAGATTGCCGAAATAAATTCGGCCTATTTTCAAATTTAAATTTTGGGAGTAGTCTGGTCAAAATCCCTACTAAGGTTTTTTTAACCTCTCGGCCCAGGCCGAGCGACCTGGTCCTAGCCCGAAGGGGTAAATATTATTCTACTTTGTCTTATTTTAATTTAAATCCGTGATTTATTACAGGATTTGCTGATGCAGAAGGTTCTTTTATTATATCAATATATAAAGATAATAATACTAAACTTAAGTGAAGAGTTTCGGCTTATTTTTCTATACATATTCATACTAAAGACGCATTATTGTTAGAATTAATTCAAAAAACTTTAGGTGTAGGTAAGCTTCGTAAAAATAATGAAAATACGGTTTTATTAAGAGTTAGTGATATTAAAGAGTTACAAGTAATTGTAGATCATTTTAAAAAATATCCTTTAGTTAGTGCTAAATGTCTAGATTTTTTATTATTTGAACAGTGTTTTAATATAATTAAGAAAAAAGAGCATTTAACTGATGATGGTTTTAAAAAGATTTTAGATTTACGGGCTTCATTAAATAAAGGTTTATCTTCGCTCCGCGACCCCGCGGATTCGAACGTAGTGAAGCAGCGCGGGGAAGAGTTAAAAGATAGTTTTCCAGATATTAGCCCAGTAGTTAGATCGGTATATAAATTTAACGGTATACCAAATCCTAATTGAATATCTGGATTTGCAACTGGAGACTCTTCATTTAGTATTTCTATAGAAAAAAGTGCAAGTAAAGTAGGTAAAAGAGTAAGATTAATTTTTGGAACTTGTTTACACATTAGAGAAAAAGATCTTTTAAATGGAATAGCAAATTATTTTGGTTTGTTTAATTCAGATATTAGTAATAAAGTAATGACAGTACAATGTTCCGAAAGTAATAATACTTGTTTATTACAAATAAAAAATAATAGTGATATAGAAAATAAAATTATACCTTTTTTTAAAGAATTTCCTATTCTTGGTGTAAAAGCATTAGATTTCGTAGATTGATGTAAAGTGGCTGAATTAGTTAAAAATAAAGAACATTTAAATATGGAAGGATTAAATAAAATAATGAAAATAGCAGAGGGAATAAATTTAAATAGAAAATGATAAAGTATAATAGTATTAATGGTTTTATTAAAAAAAACTATGTTAAATTTGATTTCCATGATAGACGTGCCACATATACCATAACAAAGAGATGCGAAACAGTGATGTCGAGCTAACCTCAAAAAAATGGATAAAAAATATATGGATTGTAGCCTGAAACTCGGCTGCTTGAATAAGAAATTGCTAGTAATCGTGAATCACCATGTCACGGTGAATATAACCTTGGATTGGTACTAACCACTCGTCACATGCTGAAAGTTGTATGCGCAATAAGTTTGCTTTCTTATTTTAAGTCCATGTAAGAACGGATTACATTCTTTTAATAGGGTTCTTCGTATGCGTGACGGCAATTGGTGTTAAGTCGAAATACGGTTCGTGTAGTGGAAGTTGCACGGGGCTAATTAACTTTAACATAAAATAGGTCCGTATGTGTGTCCTGCTCTGCTCTTTAGAGTTCACATACGCATTATTTATAGCTAAAACTATAAGTATTGTCAAAGACAAGGGACCGGCCTTTGGTTTTAAATGCTTTCAGCATTTAAAACCAAAGGTTAGGGGATTTTAGTTTAACTGGAAAAACTTTTAAGAGGAGGCGAAAAGGTGGGTTAATGGATACTCACCTACCTTAGTACTAGATTTATTGATGAAAGAGTAATTTTTTGGTCCTTAAATTTAGTTTCCTTCCTTAAGCTTTGTCGGTTCAAATCCGGCTGGTCTCAACGGGGTGAGTTATAAAAAATTTAAAAAAGGTATATAACTAATATAAATAATCTTGGGTTAAATATAAGTAAAATCTAGATGCCGTACCATCTGGTAACTTATTAAATCTCTGAATCCGGAACTATCTGTACCTTATTAAATCTCTATTTCAAATTGGTCCAATGTACTAAGTATCTCTGAGTAATTATGATCTTGGACTCTAACTATCAAACTCCGGGGACACCCTAATACTTTTGATACCAAACAATATATGAAAATATATCAGTGGCTTAATTTATTTTTCAGGTAAGGTAATAAATTAAAAGTTACTTTAAAAAGTAATGGGCAATCGCGGATCTAAATCAGTAGTAGTCGATAATTACTCTACTGTAAAAGAGCAACGAGTATACGGTAGTTGTTACATAAAATATTAAAAATATTTATATATATAATTTCGTATTCTATGTAATTAAGGTGTATTCTACTAGCCCTGAAAAGGGTACCCTTCTTTCATCCTTATATGTGGGGCTAAGTCTTATAACTGCATGATCACAATTAAAAAATAAAATAATAAAAAACACTACCTATCTAAAGGTGGATAATATCTTAGGGTATATTTGTGGTTCAACTCTTTTGCATAGGAATATGGGAAGAAGTAAATGAAATCCTTTTAATGTAGGATTTTCTTGGTTAAATTTTAAGCGTAACTATGTAACGCCATCTAGCATAAGTATATAACTAATAGGGCAGTAGCCAAAGATTACACGGATTTGCAGGACAAATAACCATTTTCAGCGATAACAAGGGTAAACCAGGTGTTTACCGTTTTGTGAACGAACTTAGTGGACGTTCTTACATTGGAAGCTCAGTAGATTTATCTCGTAGATTCCGGTATTATCTTTCACCTAAGTGACTAAATAAGGAGCTCCTAAAGAATAAGAGTATTCTTTACAAAGCTTTACTAAAGTATGGATAATCTAATTTTAGACGAAATTTTAGAATATTGCGACAAGTCGGATTGTATAGCTAGAGAGCAATACTACATAAATACTTTTAGTCCTTTTTATAATATCTGTAGTAAGGCTGGTTCATCATTGGGCAGGTTAACTACAAATGCTACTCGATTAAAATTAAGAAAAGCTTGGTGGCTCAGGCTATATAACAAGGGTCAAAAGAGATTAAGTTTAGGGGAATTTATTGTAAACGCTTTAAGTAATAAAGTAAAAACTTTGGAATTAAAATTATCACGTCTACAAAAAGAACTAGACTCAATAATCAAAAAACCAGAGTTTAAGCAATCTATCCTGACCCGTGCCAAGAAACTTGAAGCTAGTTCAACTGCCCAAGCTGTTTACGTATTAGATATAAATTCTGGTTTAACTATTGTATACCCTTCTGCAAGGAATGCTGCTCTGGCCTTAAATGCTAGTAATTCTACTATTATGAATAAATTAAACGGTAAAAACTCTACTCCCTACAAGGGTAGATATATTATTTCCAAAGGAAAAGCTTCTTGGCCCTCGCCCACTCCGCTCCACTCCTTGAGTCCTGCTTGCAGGACGGAAGTGGAGCGAGGGAATAAATAAAAAATAGGGAATTATCTGGACGCCCCTCGGGGACTTCCGTCAGCTTTGCTGACTCAAGGAGTCCCCTGGGTAGCCCTCCGGGCTAAGATGTATATTTTATTTTGGCTTTTTTTCCTTTTTCTTAGTTGGATTTCTATATTCGTAGTGGAAGTTGCGCGGGATTAATGAACTTTAACATAAAATAATGCCGTATATATGCCGACTCGTAAGAGAAATTATATACACGTTATCTATGATAGGTAGGTAACGTATTAGCATAGGAAGTCGTCTGGTAATGGAATTTATAAATCCACTAAAGCCACTATAAACCCACTACCGGCGCATTTAATGAAGATTTTTACTAATGATCTTGGGGGGGAACTAAATATGAGTCGCTCACTTTAACAGACTTAAGTATGAAACTTCAAAAAATTAGGGAAGAAGTCTAATTAGATATTCTTATGGAGGTGTTGTGTTTATTTATTCTAGCTACAACTGGGTAAATTGAAGGCACCTCCTTCAAAAGGAAACTCCCTTTATGGTAAGAAGGGCTGAGCTGTAAACTCAGTAGCTAAGTGCTTTTAAGAGTTCGAATCTCTTGTTTCCTAGGTTGGTTTTTTTTTATGCTGCGCACGGTGTACCCTTTTTCCGCAGGGGGATTGTATTGGTAGGGGCAAACTTCTTGTTTTTTAGACATTGTATACCGCTTACTCATGGTGCACCATAAAAGTAAGTGAGGGTTCATTTTCTGATGAACAGGGAGCTGGTGGTTACTTACAATATGAGAGAAAGATGGTTATCTTTGGACGGAACTGCCTTTAGGTAGACCAATGGTAATCCCCGAGGAAATCCTATGGTAACTTTCTCGGTGTTTCTCTCGTAGCCTTTATAGCTCAACGGTAGAGCTCGGTACTGTTAATACTGAGATAGATGTTCGATTCATCTTAAGGGCTCATGATAATTTAGTTGTAAAAAGAGTAAACAAAGGATAATCGTTTGTTTGAGCGCACCTCTCATCCCCGTATGGGATATAGATTCTACTTCTCATCCCCATCATCCCCCGGAGGGGGATCTGGGGGATCTGAATCTTACGAGGTGCACTCAAACTAAAGAAAAAAAGTCTATTTTTTTTTTTGATAAGAGGAACTAATTTGTAGGCTTATGATTAAAAAACAAAGCAAGTTAGTATATAAAACGTTAGCGTTAACGAGGGTGTTGTCATCTTTCAACCCCTAAACCCTTAAAACGCATAGGGAGAGTAGATATCATTATTAATATGTATCTAGGGTGTTCGATTCACCTTAAGGGTATAGGATAGTTTAGTTGTAAAAAGAGTAAACAAACGATTATCCCTTTTATTCCTTTCCTTTCAATTTTCTTGGTTATCCAAGGTATCTATAAATCAAACTAACTGTACTTTAATGCTATTAATGATATGACAAACTTAATAAGAAGTAATTTTCAAGATCATCCGTTTCATTTAGTAAGTCCTTCGCCATGACCGCTGTACACAAGTATTTGTTTATTAAACTTAACAACTAGTGCTGCATTATCTATGCATAATTTTAGCAATAGTTACTATATCTATTACATAGCTTTACTATTATTAGTTTCAGCTATGTCATTTTGATTTAGAGATATTATATCAGAGGCTACCTCATATGTTGGCATATATAGCAAAAAAGAATGTTTATATACTTTGGCTACAGCTAGAACTATTATAGATAAAGATGTAAGTCAATCATTAAAAAATTTTAAATTAAATTCTGATTCATATAAAATCTATGAGAATAATTCAGAGAAAAATTTTGGGTATTATTTAGCTGGTTTACTGGAAGGTGATGGTCATATTTCTATTCCGGCTTTATTTAAAAACTCTAAATCTATTAGAGTATTTAATCCTAGAATTGTCTTCACATCTTCGCTCCGCGACCCAGCGTCCGTAGGCCGCGAGGGGCATATAAATAATTTAGGTTTATATGCTTTTATTCAGTCCGAATTAGGTAATATAGGTCGTTTTCAAATTACTGCGGGCAATACACTTCGTTATGTTATAGGTGATTTACAAGGTATTCAAAAATTGATCAATTTAATGCATGGTAAATTTAGAACACCTAAAAATAAAGCTTTTAATAATTTAATTGAAATTATGAATGCTAAGTGTTCTTTAAATATACCAGAAAGTTTATTAGATGATTCGGGTTTTGGAGATAATAGCTGACTGACTGGGTTTACCGACTCTGACGGTCACTTTGGAATCAAATATGTCGAAGGTAAACCCAAATCAGGCGACATGAAAAGGGCTCGTAGTGAGCACGTTACTCTTAAATATAGATTAGATCAACGTGCATACGATAAACCAACATCTTTATCAATGTTACCTTTTATGGAAAAGTTAGCAATATTTTTAGATTGTCCTGTAAAAACTTATGTAAATAATACACAGTCACTCCCGGGCGCGGTGCGGCTGGGAGCGCCCTTTGGGCGAGAAATATTATCTTTAACTGTATCCGCTATAGGTAAATTAGAACCTTTGGTAAATTACTTTGACAAATACCCGGTAATAGGGGAAAAACTAAATAATTATATGAAGTGAAGAATTGTTTATGATATGATAATAGCTAAAGAGCATCTTACACCGGAAGGTAGATTAAAAATTAAATCTTTAATAGCTTAAGTTAAAGGATAAGTATATAGACAGCCTTTTTTATACTCCTTTGAAAAACAAGTCCTAAGTGGTCTCTTTAAATTTCACTGTATGCTGGAAACTCTTATAATTATAAGACAATCAGCAGGAAACCATGGGACGTATAATTATCCTAGTAGGATCCTCAGAGACTATATGTAAAAAACTTATGCGTTATTTTTATAACCCATTAGTTAAGATATAGTCCAAACAATATAGTGATATATTGATTAATAATTCATGACTTATTTAGGTGATCACACCTTGGCTGTACAAAAAGGGCTAAATCTAGGAGTTATACTCTTTATAGTATCGGAGGCTTTATTCTTCGTAGCTATATTTTGAGCTTTTTTTCACAGTGCGCTAACTCCTACTGTTGAGTTAGGTGCTATGTGACCACCTATAGGTATAGAACCTGTAAACCCTTTTGAACTACCTTTACTAAACACGGTAATTCTGCTGTCTAGTGGGGCAACGGTGACATGAGCCCACCATTCTTTAATAGAAGGAGAGAGAATAGGTTCATTATATGGTTCAGTTGCAACAGTATTATTAGCTGTAGTTTTTACAATGTTCCAAGGTATTGAATACAATGTATCATCTTTTACTATAAGTGATGGTGCTTTCGGTACATGTTTTTTTTTCGGAACAGGCTTTCATTACATATTTTTTTGTATTATATATTATCACTATTCTTCTATTATTCCTATGGTTGCTTGCGGGGGTTTATCGAATGCTTATATTCTTCCGAAGGAAGATAAGGGTTTTGCGCATCCTCGGAGGGGGTTAGGTAAATTTAAAAATACTTTTATTAACCTTTCCGTCCAGACCCTATGTCTGGGTACCGGAGCTGGGTCGAAGGATAAAAGACAATATTCCACCGCGGTTATAGGTTTGTCTGGATTAAAAAAAGAATCGAAACTTCCCCCTTACTGAGTTACAGGTTTTGCTGATGCAGAATCTAGTTTTAGTCTAAAAGTATCTAAGAAAAGTACTTCCAAAATTGGTTGACTAGCTCAGAAAAGATTATACTCAACAGAACAACGGGAGCTGCTGAATCCTTATTGAGTAACAGGGTTTGCTGATGCAGAGTCAAGCTTTAGTCTGAGAGTATCTAAAAAAAGAACCTCAAAATCAGGATGAGGGGTTACACCTCAATTTAGGATTAATTTACATATCCGAGATCTTTTATTATTAAGAAAAATACATTTCTTTTTTGGTGTAGGTATAATTTATGAATGGGAAAAAAGTAATACGGTAACCTATATGGTTCAATCTTTACGGGATATAACTAATGTTATTATACCTCATTTTGATAAATATCCTTTGCTAACTCAAAAGAGAGCTGATTATCTTCTATTTAGACAAGGCGTTAATTTATTGAATTTAAAAGTTCACTCAGAAATTGAGGGTGTTCGGCAAATTTTAAGTATTAAAGCTTCAATGAATAGAGAAGGGTTATCTGATACATTAAGGATGAACTTCTCTACCGTTCTACCGGTTTCTCGTCCAGTAGTTCGTTTTGAAGGTATAGGAAATCCTAACTGATTAGCTGGTTTTGCGGATGGTGAAGGTTTTTTTTATGTAGGTGTATTAAATTCTAAAACTATTCTATCAGGCTTTAGCGTTAGCCTCGAATTTTCTGTATCTCAACATGTAAGAGATGAGCTTTTACTAAGTAAATTTGCTGAATATTTAGAGTGCGGAAAGATCTCCAAAGCTTCCGCTAGACCTAATAGTGTCACATTTGTTGTACGTAAATTTAGCGATATTAAAGAGAAGGTAATTCCTTTTTTTCAAAGGTTTCCTTTACACGGTATTAAGTCTATGGATTACCGTTATTTCTGTGAGGTAGCTAAGATTATGGAAGATAAATCTCATTTAACTCTTGAAGGGCTAAAAAAAATTAAATCCTTAAAATCGGGTTTGAATAAGGGTAGAATCTCGGACTAATTTAATTAAGAGCACATTAGGTCAATAGTTAATAATTCTGTCCTCCCCCTCTTATAAGGTAGGACACGCACGGCGGTTTCACCAGCCGGAATAATTTATTATTAATAGCTTATTTTATTATAATACCTGAGTTTAGGATAGAATTACATAGTAGAGATACTTTGTTGTTAAGAAAAATACAGTCTTATTTTGGTTTAGGTATAATTAGTGAACGTCTAAGTTTAAATAAAGTAGTTTACAGTGTTCAATCTTATAAAGATATAATTAATGTGATTATCCCTCATTTTGATCAATATCCTTTGGTAACTCAAAAGAAGGCTGACTATCTCTTATTTAAACAGGCTATTAACTTACTAAATTTAAAAGCCAAATCTAATATTGAAGGATTCCGTAGTATTTTAAGTCTTAAAGCGTCTATGAATTCAGGATTATCTTCGCTCCGCGACCCCGCGGATTCGAACGTAGTGAAGCAGCGCGGGGAAACATTAAAGATTAACTTTCCAACCATATTACCTGAACCGCGGCCTATAGTTAGTTATCAGGTTATTCCAGATCCTAATTGATTCACAGGGTTCGTAGATGGAGAGGGTTGTTTTTATGTAAAATTAACCAAATCTAAAGCTTATTTGTCTGGTTTCCAAGTAGGTGTCTACTTCTCAGTTTATCAACATGCTAGAGATGAGTATTTATTAACTAGCTTTATTGAATACTTAGGGTGTGGTAAGATCGAAATACCTTCAACTAGGTCTCGGCTCCGCCGCTCCCAGCCACCACAGGTGGCGCCCGGGAGTGAACAAGTAAAATTTGTTGTATATAAATTTAGTGATATTTTTGAAAAGATAATTCCTTTTTTTCAAAGACATAATTTACAAGGAATAAAGTATATGGATTATAAAGATTTTTGTCAAGTTGCTAATATTGTGAAAGACAAATCTCATTTAACACCTTCGCTCCGCGACCCCTTCCTCTCCTTGAGCCTGCGAAGCAGGCGGAATAGGAAGGCGGGGAAGGGGTTAGAGTAATAAAATCTTTAAAGTCTGGTATGAATACAGGAAGAATATATGAATAATTATTAATCTCACTATATATTAGAGATAAAAAAAAGTGTAAAATTTCGTGAGGGCCCTATTTAAATTTATGCATATATTTTGGTACGCTTGAATCAATAGATATTTAACCAAGCTCTAAAGTATGTAATGAATTAAATAGCAAACAATATTAATTGCATGTAACTCTTAATATAACTTATATTTATTTATACTTCGCTTTATCCCCCTCCGTGGGATTAACGGAGTATTAATAATTAAATTATATAAGACAATATGCAGCCACCTTATATTATTTATTAATGTAAATAATCTTAATGTAAGCAGGTTCAACGACTAATAATTTTGCTGTACATATATTGCATATTGTACTGATGATATAGTCTAAACAAAGATGAAAATCCTTGAATAATCAAACTTTTGTTCACGGGTTGCACGTGATAATAGGATCAAACAACAACAATAAAAGTGGGCCTAGTTTATGTGGTGGTTATATGTTTTTAAAAGTAGCTGGTAAGCTCTCTAAATTTAATAAAAATGTTGTGCATAGGAGTTGTTCAAGTAAATTTGTTTTCCCTTCAAGATGACTTAATCGGGGAGACCGTTTACCAAGGTTATTTTTCGCAATTCCCCACGGGGCCCCGGGAGCCTGGGCTACCATAAAAGGGCAGGAGCCTTTTAATAAAAAATTTTATACTACTACGGTAAGGTTAGCTTCTGAACGTAAGTCTGGAGATTTTTGACATAAAGTTAATTCTAAGAATAAAGTTAATGAAACTAATCCTCATTATCTAGTAGAAAGGTTTTTTCAATTGTATTCTGATCGGGAATTAGCTAAATTAAATATTAATTTGGATCTTATTAATCGAATTATGAGTCTACATATCCCAGATTTTTCTTTAACGCTTGAGGACTTCAATATTTTAAAGAGTATTCAGCCTATTAGTTTAAATTACCCTTTCGAATTATCTCTACCTGGAGTATTAGGTAAACCTTTAAGGAGAGGTGAAGGTAGTGCTGGAGTTTACCTATTTACAAATAAAATAAATGGTGATCGTTATGTTGGTTCCTCTATTAATTTAGCTACACGGTTAAAAAATGGTTATTTTGGTAAGTTACCTATCATAGGTCAAAGAAAAATAGAAGTCTCTATCAGAGAGCATGGGTTAGCTAATTTTAATCTTGACGTATATTTAATACCCAGGGATAGTCAAGTTGGGGGTTCTAGTTTCAATGAGGGCTCCGCAGGAGCAAAAGATAAAAAAACTTTGCAAAATTTAGTTTTATCTTTAGAACAAATGTTAATTATGGAATTAAAGCCTGAACTTAATGAGATAAAGATTGCAGGGTCTAGTCCGGGTACTCTTACATCTAAAAATCTGAGAAATTCTTACCTTTATGATGCCAAAAACAAAGAGCTTATTTATATCGTCAACGGACGTAAGAATCTTGCGAATATTATTGGTTGTAATGAGAATGCTCTTAAGCGTTATTTAGCCGACAAGAATAAATTATATTTAAATCACTTTTTTATTGCAAACGAGGCTCTAACTGGGGGAGAATATAAGACAAATTTAATTAGTTTAGCTGAGTTGGAGGCATATTTGAATAAAATAAGAATGGGTCGGAAAAATTACTTGGCTAAAGCTGTACCCAGTAGGGAAGAAACGTATCTTAAGTATTGCAAACAGGTAGAATTAACCAATTTAGTGACTAAGGAAGTTTTAATTTTTGGTTCTTTAACTAAAGCTACCGAGTTTATTAGCGAGTATAGCCCCGAGTTTAGTAACGTGAATAAGGCATCTATTTCACGTAATACAAGAACAGGTGTCCCTTATAAAGGTGTATTTAAACTTAGGTATATTGATTAGGTTGTTTTAGGGCTTCGCTGTAAAAGTAGTAGAGTAGGGCGAAGCCCTAAAGAGGGCTTCGCCGTATAGAGAGCATAAACGTACCACTTTTAATACATAATAACGCACGCATTTACATTGTCGCCTGTCTTTTATTCCAAGGTCCCCCGTCTATTTTAATACTGTAGCGGGGTTAAAGAGGTTTAATTGCAAGAAATACTTAATTTTTAAGTAAATTTGCAGCGAAACTTATTAATCAATAATAAGAACGTTCAACGATTAGAAGTTAGTATTTAAAACTACTTCCACTAATGTACCTCCGTCAACTTTAAGCTTAATGGAAGGAGGAGTGGTTCTTACTAAACTATTCCTTATTAGTCTACTCCTTCCTTCTTGCCCAAATCCCCAAGGGGAGAAAAAAAGAAAGCAGGGGATTCCTATTGTCGCGCCCCTCCGCGGGGACTTCAAGGAGTCCCCAGGGTCGCCTTTCAGGCGAAGATAAATCTATTCCCCTCTGGGGGAATCCCCTATGGGGATTAGGTGCACGAAAATAGCCTTTGCCCAAATAAAGGAAGTATAAGAGTAAAGTAAAACGAAGACATAATCTGAACCCTGTTGTGAAACAGGGAATAAAGTTTAAATTTGAGATCTTCCCCGGAGGGGATGATCAGGGCGAAGGCCCAGATCTTCATTAAACTTTAATTAACATAATTGCAATATTTTTATCAGTAGCCCTGTGAAGAATCTTTGCCTACCATCTTTATATAAAGTGTTTAATAGAACCCGTTAGGTTGAGGTTTCAGGCTAAACGTAGAGGTTTTAAACAAACATCTCGTTTCTACTCAACTAAAGCTAGAGCTTCTAACTTGCCTAGCTATAATGTAAAAAATTTTTTAGATCCTTGGTTCGTTACAGGTTTTTCAGATGCTGAAGGTTGTTTTATGATTACTATAAGAGAAAATCCTGGTTGTAATTTAGGTTGAGCTGTGGTGGCTGCTTTTCAAATTTCACTACATGTTAAGGATAAGGCAATATTAAACGAGATAGAAGCCTTTTTTGGGGGTATCGGACAAAATAAACAGGGTAAAAATAAATGAACTTTTGTTGTTTCTTCTTTAAATGAGATTAAAAAAATAGTTGAACACTTTGATATTTATCCCTTAATTACCCAAAAATATGGTGACTATTTATTATTTCGTGAAGCAGTTACCTTGATACAGCGTAAGGAACATTTAACTTTAGAAGGATTAGAAAAAATTGTAGCTATTAAAGCATCTATGAACCTAGGATTGTCCAAAAAATTGCAAGAGGCATTTCCTAATATAAATCAAAAAAATAGACTTCTTGTACATACACCTAAAATTCCAAACCCTTTCTGAATAGCCGGTTTTACTTCAGGAGAAGGATGTTTTTTCTTTAACATTGGTAAAGATTCCAAGATGAAATTAGGATATAGAGTAAGGGTTGGATTTCAATTAACTCAACATATTAGGGATAGGCAGTTGCTTATTCTTTTAGAAACATACTTTGGGTGTGGTAAGTATTATCTTGCCAATGATCATCGCCACGGTGATTATATAGTTTCTGATATCTCTGCCCTTATTGAAAAAATTATACCTTTTTTTACACAATATAAAATAATAGGTATAAAAGAGCAAGATTATCTTTGTTGATGTGAAGCTATTAATTTAATCATAGCCAAAAAACACTTGACTCTTGAAGGTATAGACCAAATACGTAAACTTAGAGGTAATATGAATACAAGTAGGGTTTTAGTGGAATCAGAGTCACCTTGCCTAGAAGTAGGCAAGGAGATAATCTCAAATGTCAACGTTATTAAAAGGAGGCTAGTTAAACCAATTAGGGTACAAGAGGTCAAATCAGGCAAAACTCTAAATTTTTCTAGTATAAGAGAGGCATATCTTTATCTACTTAATATTAATAAAGTATCTATATCTACTATTAGTAGATATTTAGATACCGGTAAATCCGTGAAGGGATGTGTCTTTTTTAGTGTAAACAATATAGATTAAAAAAATTTTTTTTTGCTTCTTCGTAGGGTTTCTCATTTCATACAGGAAAACTTAATTAAATTAGGGTTATTATTAAACCTATAGGGCTGTGTGAGCAGGCAGCATCCAGGTGGTTTATCGTCAAACTCCGGGTACATCCTAATAGCCTTCTTAACCAAACACTGAAAAGTATCAGTGCGGCTTATAGTAATGTGTAAGGTAAGGTAAAATAAAGAAGGATGTCTTGAAAAAGCAATGGACAATCGCGGATCTAAATCAGTAGTCGTTATTTTTTTTTACTGTAAAAGAGCAACGAGTATACGGTGATACTCATAATGAGTAAAATGTACTCTAGCTGCCTTGTAAAAGGTGCCACCTTATAATGATCTATTCTCCATTATCTTACTAGATGATTTTAAAGGAAATAAGATCCTCTTTAGGCTGACTTAAATGTATATATTCGCTCAGCCTAATCCTTTGCCTATTATTAGGTTAAGGTAAGGCTAAAAATATGAAAACGCTAACAGACAATCACCACCTGGGATATACCTTTACTTTATTTTTAAAACATTTAACAATAAACATAATAGCTGTTTTCGTTTATTTTTGTTCATTTAGGCGCAGCCTGACTAAAAAATTAGGCGAGTGTTTTTTTAGATCAAGCGCGACGTTTACATTTGGTTCGCGGCTTAATAACATTAGTAGTATTAGTGGGGGTAAAAAGTATCCTAAACTATTTAATATTAAAAGCAATAGGGGTTATTCTACTAATAGTAATAGTGAATCCATAAAGTTAGATCCTTATTTTGTAACTGGTTTAACTGAAGCCGAGGGTTGTTTTTCGATAATTAAAAATAAGGATACTAGAGCAAAATTTGGAATGACTGTTATGTTAAGATTCAAAATTACTATGCTAGTTAATGAGTTACCGTTACTTAATGCGGTTCATTCTTTTTTTGGTGTAGGTTATGTTAATGTAGATGATAAGAGAGGTACCGCTGAATACCAGGTTCGAGACAAAAGAAGTCTGGGTTTAATTAAAGAACATTTTTTGAAGTATCCTCTAAGAGGTACCAAGTTTTTAGACTTTTGTGATTTTTTGCAAGCTTTAGAATTAATGGAACAAAACTTACACCGTTTAGAGAATAACTTAAAATTATTAATTAGTCTCTCAAAGGGAATGAATTCTTTTCGAAAAGATTATTCTAAATTCCCTCCTATTCACACTATAAAAAGGAATTCTGCATATATACCCTTGAGCGGGAATTACATAAATGGATTTATAGCTGGAGATGGTTCTTTATACTTAAGAACTAAATCTAATTTTGGGTCAATGGGTATACAAATTTCTCAACACGTTAATAATAGTAATCTATTACGTGAACTTGCTGATTATTTTAACCCAAACTTAAAGGTTTCTGTACACGGTAAAGAATCTATACAGATAACTTTAGGCGGTAAAAAGCTATGAAATGAAGTTATTTCTAAACACTTTATAGATAACCCGATACATGGATCTAAAGGTTTGCGTTTAAAAAAATTGCAAGCAATAGCTAAAATTTTGGATAGCGGTGAACATTTAACCAGAAGGGGAAGAGTTTTGGTATTTAAACCTGAATACAAGGATAGAATACTAAAAATATGAGATGAGGAGTACGCTGCATAGAATCATATTTTTAGCTTTGTCTCTTCTGGGCGAAGTATAAAAAATAACTAAAAAAAAATGTATTTTTTTTTATTATTTTTTTTTACCCTCTGTAGCCGACTCTGTCTTATAAAAAATACATTTTTTATTAGGCAGAGGGGTCTTCTTGTATTACACTCTTTACCTAATGGTAATATTGTTCGTAATTATGTGGTGTTAAATAAAAAAAAAATAAAGTATTAATCGAGTCCATTCTTTGTTGCAACTATACTATGAGTTAGTTGTATCAAGGATTAATTAGGATAAATTTCAAGAAACATCTTATCATCTCGCCCAAAGGGCGCTCCCAGCCGCACGGCGCCCGGGAGTAAACTTGTTTATTTTAACTTTATTATGGTGATAAGAAAACTTGAAGCGGAGCTTATTAACCAATAATAAGAACGTTCAACGACTAAAGTATTTAATATAAACGAATACAATATCCTACATTGTTATTAACTTAAATTTAACTCTTCCCCTAGCGACCTGGTCTATCGTCCCCATGATCTAGGGGCTGCGCAAGCTAGGAGGGGCTTCGCCATAATATAATATATAATCTATCTAATTTAAGTTCATAATGATGAAGACATAGTCTGAACCATTTCGTGAGAAATGGAGATTAAAGGTGGAGAACTCTTATTATATCATATAGAAGATAGGGTGTAATATGACTCAACTCCTTTAAGTTAACATATTTGTTGAGGGTGGAATTCTTTACTGACACTTTGTGGATGTTGTATGACTTTTTTTGTATGTTTCAATTTATTACTGGGGTTCATAATTTCAGATTATATTTTTTACGTTTCAGGAAAAAAACGTGAACGTTCAGATGAAAGTGAAGAATCTGAGAATTCCAGTAACAAAGATCAAAAGGAAAAACTGGAAAAAGAATTAGCAGGTTATGGGCAAGATTTTAAAGATATAGAAAAAGCTCTGCAATTGGATAAAAAATTGCCAGACAGTCAAAAAGAGTTTAATGCTGAAGCAAGACATCTAAAAAAAGATTATCCTACATTTTTCGACGAAGATAGTGAAAACACCACAAAGGAAGGTTTAGAGCAACTTAAGGAATATCTTGAAGGGGAAGCTAATTTAGCTAAATCTAAATATAATAACCTTCCTATTTCTCATGAAAATAAAAGATTTAAACAAGATTCTAGCGAAGTTGTGAATGATGGCTCTGAACCAACACCTTTAGGTGATTTAGATGGAGGTGAATAATATCAAAATTATCTATAATATGCATACGATAAATTAATTTAATTTTCTCTTAGTCTTAAATTTAATTTGGCTATTTTCTATAAAAGCGTAAGCTATAATAAATAATTATTATGGTGGCATGCATGCTTCGCCAGCCAGCAGCAGTAGTAGCAGCCGCTGTATGGTTGCATAGTATTTTTATACTATGCACCTTAAAGAGTATAGTTTAATGGTAAAATAAGAAGCTTCAACCTTCCGGTTCTCAGTTCGAATCTGAGTGCTCTTGAAGTTCAATAGGTTGTAAGTGCTGTCCCATCTTTAGAAAAACTGATAGGGGCTTCGTTGAGGCGGCCACGTATTGAGTGGTACAACGTGCGGGAAGCATACAGAGGCTACAATGAGAACATCTTAGTCGTCGTGTGGCTACTATACTAGGCCATTCGGCGTCTAGAGCAAAAGAGTATAGTTTGGCTATGCCGGTAAAATAAGAAGCTTCAACCTTCCGGTTCTCAGTTCGAATCTGAGTGCTCTTTACTTTTTCATATTAGATGCGCGTTGTAAACCCCCTACAGTTGTAAATAAGTAGCAGTGAATATTTAGAGAATTGTGTCGATTAGCGGTTAGCTCCCGTAATTTCTCGCCCCTTCGTCGACTCACCTAGACATGCTTTTTTTTTACTTCGAGTTTGAGCGCACCAAAAAAACCAAAAAATCAGGGTTTATTTCTTTTTTTTCGTGCGTAAGCTCTAATAACGAGCTTGCGGTATAATATAAAAATTAAAGACCCAGTATCCGGGTACCGGTGCTGGGTTTTTACTTCTTAGGCTACGACACAACTTTTTAAGTGAAAACTAATAAGTTTTATATCGAAGGATATAAAAAAGTACTTAAAGATTTGGTTTGGTAACAAACTCTATAATAAATCTTTAAGTTTTTTTGTAGGGGGAGGGGGTAATTTAATATAATAGTTAAGGTGAATTATTCGAAGGGCTTTTAGTATAATGGTTAATACATGTGACTTTTAATCATTAAGATGCCGGTTCGAATCCGGCAAAGCCTATATACACGGGCGTGGTTATATAATACAGGAATCTTCTCATAAATATATTTCACATAGGCTAGATATTAAATTATCCCTAAGGTTATTATAAACAATTAAGAAAGTAGGAGCAGCCAGCCTGTTTGTTTGAGCGCACCTCGTAAGATACTTCATATCCCCCATATCCCCCTACGGGGGATGAGGGGATGATAAGTAGAATCTATATCCCCATATCCCCCAGATCCCCCTCCGGGGGATGAGGGGGGATGAGGGGATGAGAGGTGCACTCAACCTAAAATATATATTATTCTTTAATACAGGGGAACTTTAATTTAAACGTAGGCTAAAAGTTTGGTTTGAGTTGGTTTCTTTTCATATGTCACATTAAAAAGCAAGATGCTTATTAAGTAAACTTATATAACACAAGGGTACACTTATTAGCTAATAGTAACCTAGTATCTATGCCTCTATGCCCGTTAAATTAAAAATAATTATGTGAAAGATGAATTAGTAACTTAATTGGTCAAGGACTTCCTTGTCACGGAAGTAGATGTCGGTTCGAATCCGATCTAATTCGGGCGAAGCCCCTGCCTGCGGCTCACCTGAAGAGCCGCAGGCAGGGTTGTGGTTGTTTGAGTGCACCTCGTAAGATACTTCATATCCCCCCATATCCCCCTCCGGGGGATGAGGGGGATGAGAAGTGCACTCAAAAAAATAAATAATTTTTGCGGCTTATTAAATTACGGCGGCGTGCATACATGCATGTATAAAAAAAAAAGGTTTTTTAAGCAGCCTAACTTAATTTAAATAAGTGGTAGCATTTTTTTTTTTATTTTGCTCTTAAGGGGGGGGGTATAGGAAGTAGCCGAGGAGAACAGGGTCCTGCTCCCTGCTTATAAAAAGAAAATACACTTTTTTATGCCGTCCTGGTGTAGCGGTTACGCGGTAAGGCTAATAATTAATAGAATAAATAGGTTAGGAAAAGTTGCTATAGGTAGGGCGAGATATTTGCTAAATATTGTGTATTAACACATGGGTGTTCGATTCACCTCTTTTCCGGCGAAGCCTTACTTATGGTAAAATTACCATGGGTAATTTAGGGAATTTATATTTGCGCATAATTTTTTAGGGTAGCTCATTCCTTCGTGACCCCCTTCTTAAATTTTTAAGAAATTTTTATTATTTCGGCTAGGCTTAAATAACGAAAAAATAAAAAAAAATAAATAAGGATTTGATGGGGAGAAAAATTATGGAGCTTCAAGTTAAGAGGGCCAAATAGTGTCATCCTGTCTATTATTTATCTGCGTCTTCGACCTTAGGCTAGGGCTTATCACTGTACCAGGTTTCTGGGGCGAAAGTATAATATTGTGATTACTGCTTGTGGTTAGATCACCTAGTTTTATTTTATGTAGTGAAACGAAATAAAAAATAGAAAAGTTCCTTTGAGCGCACCTCGTAAGATACTTCATATCCCCCAGATCCCCGTCCGGGGGATGAGGGGGATGAGAGGTGCACTCAAACGAGCTATCTGAAAAAACTTGTTCCTCGTGTGGTACGTGATACCACACGAGGAACAAGTAGTATTATGGTCGTCTTCTTAAATTATGGCTTTATACGAAGGGCTTCATACGAAGGTTTCATACTAATTTGTCATAATCAACAACGGCTATCATTTAATGGTAGGATGTCTGTCTTCCAAATAGAGAGTGTCGGTTCGATTCCGACTAGCCGTAGTCTTTATCTAAGGTATTGTAAGCTCAATTTTTAATTCCTACGGCTGCTAATATAATATATGGGTAAGGGTGACTTGTAAATAAGTTAAGCTTGGCGTTTAGCCTTCCTTAAACTTATATAGCCGGTCTGCACGCATAATTTTAAAAAGCCCTGCTTCATTTTTTAGTTAGCAGCCAAAGTTGATTTATTTTGATAAGAAAGATGTTCGTGAATTAAAGGAAAGAAAAGTTCTTACCTCCCTATGGGGTTTCATTAACAAAAAATATATTTTTTGTTTATTTCAGTTGTACAGGGGGGGGGGCGAAGGCGGCCGGGTCCCCGTCCAACATCCCCTGCAGGGCAGGAAAGTTCTTTTGTTTCTTTAATTTTAGTAAGGAATATGTTAAGGATTTATTTGTAGCGTAGGAGTAATAAATGTAAGTATAATTGGTACCAATTTCCTCAAATAAGAGGTATGTTAAATTTTTTATATAAATGAATAATCTATTTTTAGTTAAAGAAACGTTTACAGATGGCTATATAGCTAATATATTAAATATAATATCTTTGTTCGCAATATTATGCGGTGTTTTGGTTATTATAAGTAAAAACCCTGTAGTCTCTGTTTTATTTTTAATAGGATTATTTGGTAATATTTCTGGTTATTTAATTTTAATAGGATTAGGTTTTATGGGTTTAGCTTATTTAGTTGTATATGTAGGAGCTATTTCTATATTATTCTTATTTATTTTAATGCTGATAAATATTAGAATAAGTGAGTTACAGAGTAATACTCTAAATACTATACCTTTAGCTATCACTATAAGCATTGCATTAAATTATCCTTTATTTAAGTTGTTACCTTATGATCTTGCAATATTAAGTAATAATTATTATATGAACAATATCTTATATGACATATCTTTAAATAAATATAATTTGAACTATTTTAATAATTTAAATAATTTTAAAAGTGATGGTTTATCTTTCGTTTCTAGTAACAAGTGAGATGGTAATTTAGCGGAAACCGGTCATATTGCAAGTATAGGTAGTGTTCTTTATACTAATTATAATATGTGACTTTTAATAGCAAGTTTCATACTGTTATTAGCTATGGTAGGTTGTATAGTTATAACATTAAAACAAACCAAAGTTAATAAATAGTATTATTACAGGTTTTTCAAAAGTTAATATTCTTCAGTACAACTAATTCTACGCAAAAGAGTATTATTAGTTTGGTTACATATGCTAAGGGTGATGGAAGATCAAAAATAAATTTAATTTGTAAAATAGATTATTATAGAGTACTCTGCTTTAAAAAACGAAAGTATAATAAATAAATACTGTACTGAATATATATAAATAATTTTTTATGGGCGGTGTGTATTAAATTTTATCTACCGTATAAATAGAAAAATTTAAGTTTAAATTAAGAAAAGGTAAATCTATAAAACGGTAGGGTATAAATTACATATCTAGGCTCCTATAATCCCCCCCCTAGGGGGGGGGGGGGATAGGGAGGAGACAAGCTCCTCCTCGCGTGGAGCTGGTTTGTTTGTTTGTTTGTTTGTTTTTTATTCGGTGCGCTAGCTAGTAGTGATTATAAAAAATTACAAACAAGTTTGGTAGGAAAAAACATGTCTGGTTCGGTCGGGTCTCCTTCGTCGACCCTCCGAGACTAGATCCCGGGCGGGCGATTCCCGCCCGTGGCTAGGATCGACCCCCCCCCCTCTCGAGGCGTGGTCAAGATCCTGACGTGCGGGTCTTTCTATGTTTTTAAAAGTTATATATTTTATATAGTTATATCTTTTTCTTTGTCTTCTCTAACGGGGGGGGGCTCTCTTAGGGGGGGGGGGTCGCACCTAAGGGAGCCCTTACCCATAGGAGGCTAGATAGTAATACTGCTATTGCGGTTTAAATATTAAGTATTTAGGTAGTAGTAATAAATTTTTAGGATATCTTCTTAATATTAAGTAGGTGTCCTACAAAGAGAAATTAGCTCAATGGTAGAGCCACCGTCTTACACACGGGGGGTTGGGTGTTCGAGTCACCCATTTCTTAATAGAAGCGAAGGGCAGCCATCATAACATTGGTTTGACCTTCGGTAATTGAAGGATTCCTTGACTTAACTGGTTAAAGTGTATCCTTGATAAGGATAATATCAGCGTTCGAGCCGCTGAGGAATTATGTATCGCTTGCGCAGGCTAAAAATATAATTTTTTAAGCCTAAAATTTAGGGGGGGTGGGTATAACAAAAATACTGAAAGGAGGCGATTTGGTATTTCGGTACCCCCCTTCAGATATCCTGAGGGACTCTCCGAAGGGGTGTCCCCAATATTATATAATAATTTTTTGACTCCCCCCCCGAAGCATCAGTTCGATGCTTCGGGGTCGCGAAGCGAATACTTGCCCCAGTCGAGTCGTGGACAATACCCCTATAATCCCCCGGTAGAGGATAAGGGGCTAGTCTCCTTGGGGTACTAACCCTTATTAAAATTATGAGGGAGCTCCTAAGACTAGTGGTAGTTAAAGTAAGATATCTTGGCTATATGCTAGGTATACTTCATAAAGAGAATTGACCGAGTGGTCTAAGGTGGTAAGCTTGAGTCTTATTTGATTATTAATCACATCCGTTCGAATCGGATATTCTCTGGTCGTAGTTTAGTTTGAGCGCACCTCGTAAGATACTTCTCATCCCCCGGAGGGGGATGAGGGGGATGAGGGGGATGAGGGGATGAGAGGTGCACTCAAACTAAAATAACTAAAAAGGCGATAGCTAGCTCGTAATTTTTATTATTCTTTTACTATTGGTAGCTCGCTCCTTGGGAGCTAGCGCCCTATGGGTTTTAAGAATAAGGGTTTGCTGTATGTATGCATGCACCACATCCTAAAATTTATTAGGGGGTATGCATAATTAAAAAAATGTATTTTTTTTATAAGCCCTTACGGGGGGGGGGGGGCAGCCCCCTCCGGGGCTGCCCCTGGAGTAGGCTATTTAAGGCAGCTAGGCTAGCTCGCAGAATAAATAGTGTTTATAGCTGCTTATTAAAAATATGGCTGGCTTCGCACCATCCGTCCCTTTTAGCGCTTGGGGCTAGTCATAATATTTGCTTGCTTCGCCTGAGGCTAATTTCTTATCTATCCTTTTCAGCATTAAGATAATAGCAGTATCGTATTTATACAGTGCTACTAGCGATGTCTGAATGAATAATAACAATTAGCTATAGGGTGAGTACTTCTACGCGGATTAGAGCCAGGCGGTTAGGCGCGCTCTTTGGGAGAGCGAATAGTTATGTTCGATTCATAATAATCCGAGTATCAAAAGTAGATTTATAAGAAGTATGTGTGATATAAGTACTTTAATAGTATGGAAAGAAAC